>JAIPRN010005074.1:0-12035 GCA_025469175.1 Geopemphigus sp. TES_GeoC_2020 | reverse complement strand
CCTTTTTTTTTTTTTTTTTTTTGTAAACGTGTGAATCGTTATAAATCCGACACACGTAAATTACGAAAAAGAAACAACGAGGAACTTAATACTTCGGAATCGGTAGTAATTATCCGTACGTCGGACATTTTCAATGTTACGCTAAGTTTGTATAGGCTTTTAGGACGTTAATTATTCGTTTATTAACGACGGTCTTATTAACGTAACGGTTTCGTACTCTAAGCCTGAAAACGAAGAAAAAACAAAACGTATAACGAGTATTTGCGGCGCGTCTATCGGCCGACGATAAAACGGAATAATCGTGTAATCGACGGGATGTGCCCGATAACGCGGTTGAGACGTCTCCGGAAAACGGTGCGCCTGTTATATATAAATAAATATATAGTGAAACGACGGGACGATCGACGACGCGCCTCGAACAAAAAAACGGCAACGTAGTGGCGTGTTAAACGTGCAAGAGAACGAAGTCCGGGCGGCTGCCGTTTTTTCCATAGTCGACCGTTCGCGGTGATCCCCAGGCACCGTCGCTGCGGCCGATGCGCTGTTGCCAAATCGTATACCGCTACAGCTGCCGCCGCCGCGTGTTTCACGGTGCCGTCGGAGCGAGCCGACGGTAACGTTGACTGCTGGAAACGGCGACAATAGTGGTGGAGGTAGACGACGGTGGTAGGCCGCGAGCCGATGGTGGAGGTGCTGCGGCAGTAACGGCGACGGCGGCTGTAGCGGTAATGGTTGTCGGTGTGGTGGCGGTGGAGAGGTGCGGCGTCAGTGACGGCGGCTGTGTTTTAGACGGGGTGAAGTAGTGGCGGTGGAGAGGTGCGGCGGTAGCGTAGAGCTGTGTGGCGGCGGCTGTTGGTGGTGCAACAGCGGCGGTGCTTGGCGTCGAGACGGTGGGTGGTGGTGATGTGCGGCGGCGGCTATGGTTGGCGGTGAGGCGGTGGTGGAGAGGTGCGGCGGCGGCGGCGGCGACGATGGTGCCGCGGTACCGTAGGGCTGTGTGGCGGCGGCTGTTGATGGTGCCACGGTAGTGTAGGGCTCCGTGGTGGTGGGGTGTGGTAGTGGTGGTAGCGGTGGCTGTTGGTGATGAGGTAGCGACGGTGCTCTCAACGAGGCGGTGGTAGAGATGTGTGGTAGTGGCAGCGGTGGCAGCGATGGTGCTGTAGTTGCGTAGGGCTGTGTGGTGGCGGCTGTTAGTGGTGCGGCAGTGATGGTGCTTGGTGTCGAGGCAGTAGTGGTGATGTGCGGCGACGGTAACGGTGGCAGCAGTGGTTGGCGGTGAGGTGGCAGTGGAGAGGTGCGGTGGCGGTGGCGGCGATGGTGCTGCGGTTGTGTAGGGCTGTGTGGAGGTGGGGTGTGGTAGTGGTGGTAGCGGTGTGGCAGTGACGGTGCTTAGAGACGAGGCAGCGTTGGAGGAGTGGTACGGCGGTGGCGGGGACGGCGGCTGTTGGAGAAACCTAGGTCGGCGGTGAAGCGACGGTCGGTGCAACGGATGCGATGGCGGCAGGCGGCTTGGTAGTGGTGGTGCGGGAATGGGTACAGACGCCGCCACTGTCGGCATGCAGCGCCACCGTCCGGCCGGGACTCCCGGTGGTGGGGTAGGACGGTACAAAGGCTCCGGCGTGGTGGGGCGACGGGTTCCCGGTCGGATTACCTCCGCCGGCCATCATGCGTCGCACACTCGCTCCACCGTCGCCGTCGTGTTTTGTCCGTGGTTCGTCGTTGTGCGTTTCACGGTTACCGATTTCCCGTCGTTGTCCCGTCGTTGGTCGTCGTCTCGGTGTTCCCTCTCGAACTCGCCCGCGCGTTAGCCGCCCCGCGGCGTACGTGTTTTTTTTTTTTTTTTTCAAAAAACTGTTTCGAACGTTTACGCCCGTGATTGACGTACGATTAAATTGGTGGACGATCGGCGCACGTTCGCCCGGCGTCCGTGTCGTATGTGCGTGTCCGCGATCCGGCGGCCTCGTCGGTCGGTCGCCACGCGTGCCGGTACGACGACTTTAAACGTTCAAGTGATCGTTGGCGGAGTGACCGGCGTGTCGGTTTCGTGTCGCGTTAACAATTCGAAGATCGTCGTCCATTCGTACGTCCAGGCGGCCCGGTGCTCGAACCGCGCGTGTTGTCCGCCGAAACGGAGCGCCGCTAGCGTGGGACGTCGGTCGACGCCATTTCCGTAGCCGCAACAGGAGGAGAGAGTATACGCCGCCACCGATCGGCCGATCGGATACGCGTAACTATATTTGTCGTTTTGCATATTTTTTATACGATAGTGTAGTTTAAGTTTTGGGCGTGCGCGCGCGACGCTTGTCGATCGAACAACACACGTACGAAGGTGTATCGTATTTTTTCGAAATTTGCCTAACATATCGGACGTCGTGCTAATGTAGCCGCAGTAGTGTCTCCATACTGTTTCGTAGATTTATTTCGAATGTTCGCGTACGCCGTATATGTGCGCGGCGTACGTCGTTGACGACGTCGAGGTATTTTATACCGAACGGACGATATATTTATTATTTCGCGCCGCCGCCCTGGAAGAGGGGGTGTGTAGCGTGGATAGCTTTTCGAACGCGCGAATCGCGGATATGAAATAAGTAAGCGGGGACGATCGTGTTTGTCTATGGACGATTGTGGCGAAAAAAACGCTGCCAGCACAACCGACGACCGGCCGCCATCATCGTGTACGGCGGCGGTAGCGTCTGCGGGACTGGTGCCCGGTGCTCGGCAGTGGGCCCTCGCTTATGACGTACTGCGCGCAGAAGAAGTAACGTCGGTCAGTCGCGTGCGCCGCCCGATGGAAGGGACTCAGCAACGGAAGTTGTCTGACCGACCGGTCGAATCGCGAAACGCTGCCGCCGAGGCTGATGAACAACAGCCGCGGCCGGTTGTCGCGGACGCGAAATCGCCTTCGACCTCGGCGACAAAGACGGACGAAGACACCGTCGGCGCGCGGGCAAACAGTGAAACGAAGCTATCCGGTCCGTCGTACGGAGATCATTATCCCGAATATTTGATACCGAGCACGTCTACCGCCGTTGTCGACGTCGCAAACATGATGGACGTCGATGACCGGACGGCGTTGATGAACGACGACGCTTATTTCGAAAGATTATCGCGTCGGTATATGGCCAGGCAGCGTCGAATCACAAACGTACTGCTCCATTATTACAGTGACCAATTGGACGGCGACGATATAGCGTACTTAATAGCGAAAAAAGACGAACGCCAAAGGGAGCGACGAGAAAGGAGGGCTAATATAGAAATGGCCGGAGTTAAGCCATCGCTCTTGTATAATACGAAGAAGCAGTTGGCAACAGTTGTAGCGACGACCGCTGATAACAAAGTCTGCACTCTGGGCACGTTTAAGAAAGCACAACGACGGTTCAAGTATCTCGAGGCGTTGAGGAACGCGCTATTAACGGTGAATATTTGGAAGAAGCGCGATTTCGATCCCGCCGGGACGATAGCGTTCCATACTGGCAAAAATCGAGATGAACAACATAACGGTTGGATTCAGGATCAAGAATGGATCTGGATGGCGGACAAAAGTGGACAAAAATGGCGTAGAATAGACGACGTTATCCGTACGGTGGAATCCAGCGAGTCCGATAGTGGGAGTGATTCCGAAGATATCGATTATAACGAATCTGACGGAGACGAAATCGTCGAAAAACAGCCCGTACGTCAAAAACAGTGCCAGAAACCGTCGCGGAAAGATCAGTACTGGTGGCAGTACCGTAGACAACAATTACGCGCACGACAGACATTGGAGCAACGTCGTTATTCTTCCGTTAATGACGAATCACGACCGGAATTGGAGCAATCGTCTTCTTTAGTTAATAATGAATCGGTAGAAGAAGAAAAAGAAAAAGAAGAAGAAAAAGAAGAAGAAGAAGAAAAAGAAGAAGAAGAAGAAGAAGGGGAAGGGGAAGCTTCGCCGCAATCCAATAGGCGTGACCCCGAAATAATTAGTATCTCGAGTAACGAGGACAATACTAGCGTATGCAGCGTCGATAGCGCCGAAAGACGAAAAATTAGGTGGAAGCAGAAGTTAATCAAAAGGAAACTTCATCGAAATTTCCGTAGACAAAAATTTCGAGAAAAACTGCGCAAAGCGAATGAACAACAGTCCTCAGCCGTCAGCCGATTGCAACCAGAAATGGAGGAAAATCCTTTATTACCGGACGATAATCGATTTATACCTGCGGCGGAAACGTCGAACAAACCGGACGTAATTTATATTTCAAGCGATGATGAAGATATCGTTCTTTGTCGCGTTAAAGTTAATAAAACAGCAGGGTGCTCAAAATGTTTGGCGAAAAAACAGCGACGACAAGCGTTGGTCGAAAAAGTTAAAAAAGTTATCGTGGAAGAAATGCGTAATGGAAGCCTGTTTGAACAAAATAGCGAAGAGCATTTGGATGTGAAGGAAGAGCAACCTTCTTCTGCTAATGATCCATTACCATCAGGATCGAAGCCATCACCCGCTACTGACTACAACGAACGATTAATGATAATAGACGATCAATATGACAATAGTGACGAAGAAGTAGAAAACGTCGAAGAACTTATTGAATATGATAACGACGAAAACGAGCCAGAAGGTAGTGGTGATGATGATAATCTGTCTTCACCATGTGAACACTGTGACCACGATAAATTTGCTAAAGACAGTGACGAAGACGACATTGATGACTTCGAAGACAATGATGAGTTCGAGGACAATGATGACTTCGTGAACAATGATGACTTCGTGAACAATGATGACTCCGGTGATAATGATGGTTCCGTGGACAATGATGATACCGTGGAAAATGATGACACCGTGGACAATGAAGACTCCGTGGATAATGACACAGGGGACAATGAGATCGAACGTGAGGGAAATTACAAAACCATTGTATTTGAATATGAAGAATCCGAAGACGAGGATAATGAAAATTCTCTAATAGAATCTAGTAGTGAAGACGATTTGATGGATTTTGTGGAATTAAACGAAGGTTTAGAATATGTAGGGCTATTATCGATGCTGGATGGGTCAAGACAAAGCAACGAACAACAAAATGTAAATAACGAGTTTGAAAGGAAACGTAGGCGATTGTTAAGGCGAGAGCACAGACGGCTGTTACGGCAATTACAAATGGAAAAAGTGGATCAAGAAAGATTAAACGCCGAAAACGATATCTTAATATACTCGGATAAATCGTTCGTTAAAAGAAATAACCAACCTATGAAACAACCACAATTAGCATATTTGGAACAGGAGGAAGATAACGAAGGCAAAAATGAGGAAGGAGAGGATAGAAAAAGTACACTATCGACGTCAATACCACCGTCTACTAGTAAAGACCATGACGATAATGAACGGCCATCGAACGATAATAATGGCGAAGGAAATTTACTTATGCCATCAAATAGCAACGAAGATGGTAATGGCAGTAATTCTGTGGATTATGAGCAAAAAGAACCTCAAACGGAACAAGAGGAACATAATATACCTGGTAATATGTGTAAAGACGCGTCAGGCGTAATAAATTCTTTGAGTAACAAGAATGTCGATGACAATAATGCTGAAAACAATGTAGAAGCTAATACCGAAGCTATGGATACGTCCGGCCTTGAACCAATCGATGGAGCAGAAACTGTACGTCAGCCTGAAAAAATATCTTCAGAAGTAATTACGAAAGTAGTGACCGAAATTATCTTGGAGATGGAAGAATTTTTCGCAAATGAAACAGAATCACAGGAGCCCTTCGAAGAACACGTGAAAAACACGTTTAACGAACCGTCAAGGCTTTGTGAAGACCCTAATAGAAGAATGACCGTGACAAAATTAACAAAGTTAACAATATCGGTCTATAAAGATGTGTTAAAGAAATTCCAGACGTTAATTAAAGAATTATATAAAACTATGAAAACGCCAGATTTTAAACCGGTTACAATAAAAGAAGGAATGATCCAAATGAAGGAACATAATGGAATTTGGTTAAAAGTTCCACTTAGTATGCCAGTAGCATTGAAACAACGCCATATTTTGTGGGAATTGATTCTAAAACTTATAATGGCAAAAGACATGATAATCTTTAATATGGTAAGCATGATACCAATGTTGAGTCAACATATTGAAGAGGCAACATTCCAGTTAAAATACTTAAACCGCATACTAGAAATGAACACATCGTTTTATATTAGTGAAATCGCATTGACCGAACTGAAAAATGATATGAAAGCGAATATACAATGTTTTAATAAAGTTATCTGGCTATATAACGTTAACATTATAAAACAATTTGAATGGGCAGCCGAGTACACATTAAGTATAGAACCCTTTAAGATTACAGACTTGGAGATAAGTAGTTCTCATACACAGCTAGAAATGTCGGCACAAGAGCGTCGAAATTGCCGGTTTCAAGAAATTAGTAAACGAGTAGAACAATATAGAGATATAATTGAATTGGTATCACCGAGTGAAATCGAACCAACCATCGCCGATATCTCAGAAATCGGTTATGAGAATATTAACGATTCACACATGCAACATCGACGTATCGTAAAGATTTTATATAACAAAAATTTCGAGCTTTCACCGTACGGGCACGGTGTTTTCAGCCTGATAAGGCAACCATTTGTTGAATCTACAATAAATAACGGCGATTCGCCGTCCATAAATTCAAAATCGGCTAACATAAGTTCAGCTGTTTCTACGTCTACACCAACTCCAGTTACTTTAAATTCAACTCGAGATGATTCGATGACAACAAGTTCGTCAGTTTCGACTTCATTATCATCAACTGTGACATCCACCACTGTCCGTACATCGACTGTACCATATATTCCAATTTCGGAAACAAACAGTTCAAATTTCTCAATTATATTGTCTCCGCCGTATTTTGAGACCAAGTCGATTACAAATTCGTCAAATATACTGAAGTTTTTTTCGATTTCGTCATTAGTTCAAATGAGCTGTAGGGGTAATTTTATGGCCCAGCTCTTATGTTACCACAAAGATCTCAACGCAAATAATAAGAAAATAAGAAAAACTTTACGACTTAAGCAAGCGGACATCCTCCGCTTGTCAAATCGTCTGGCGTCCCGTGACGAGTCCGACACCACGGTCAGTAGTAACTCAAATCGCCCCGAAGTCGATCAGACAGACCGTGGTGATGACATGGTGCAAAACCAACCGGCCCGTCCACCGGTCGAAATGGTCACGTCTAGTAACCAGGATAACGCTGAATTGGGAAACGTTCGCGACAACGGCTCATCGCTACAAGAATCGCCGTCAGTGAATGACATAAGACTCGGAGGAACAGCGCAGTCACAGTTGCCGTTGGTGTCGTCCAGTCAAAACTCTAGCCGTGATGGCCAATTGTCACAGCGGTCCAACACGCAATCGCCACCATTAGTTCGTACGGGCGTCGCGGTTCAAGAGCAAGAGGAACCGGAACGGCCATTACGTAGTTGACCATCATCCCCGAGTTTTGAGGGTAAGCCCCTCGTGTGGTCGCGGTTATCACCGCCATCGGTCCACACCGCCGCCAACACTGTCGCTTTTTTGTCAGTTACCTGTCCGACCAACGAACAGCCAACGCAGTCGCCGCTGACGCAATCCGAAGCCCTCGTGCTGCTAATATGTCCACGATCTGGGTTCGACGCATTGTCGGCACAGTCCGGAAACTTCACACATATCGGACAGTCGGCCGAAACGACTTTGACTTCCTGTGACCTGTCCGATAGCAGCCAACTACGAAACGCCGACGACTACATCGACGTCGCCCCCGCCACAGCGGTGGCGGCGGATCTTTCTGGTGGGGTCGGCAACGATGCTCGCGACGTCACCAAATGTTTGGCTATTCAGCAGTCGTCTGACGGCAGTCCAACGCTGTCCGTCAATTAAACTCTTTGTCAAAATCGGATGACAATCAGGTAAGCGACTTCGGTGGTATGTTCGTCAACAACATCGTCGGCCGTCGAGTCATCCATCAACACCATTCGTGAATATAAACAAAACGTTCTTGCTATTATATATATTATTATTGCTTTTTCCAGAAGAATAATTTTTAGATTTACTTTACTATTTTATTTGATAGATTAAATTTAATCATAATTACGATTACACGTTAATTTAATTGTCTTAAGGTCTGATTTACGAAGCTCGTGTACATAACGGCGCTTTTATTATTCACTACGATGGTAACAAAAGTTTTCAACAAATTTCATTTCACATATCGGATGGACAAGAAAAAAAAAACAAAAAAAATTCAATAACGAAATTTTCTTAATTCAATATCAGTTTATATTTAGATTGTTAGGCAGTTTACTCAATGACATATTTTTAATTGGGACACTATGATATTAATTAATTGTTATAGGTTTTGGTCGACTATTATTATTAATCAATATTAATATTATTATACCTAGACCAATACTATATTATGACACAGCTATATTGTATGATCGTATATATAACATTAATATAAGGCATAATACGTACTTACCTAATTAATTTTAATTAATTCAATATTATAATATAGAATTGTATATATTATTTATTTAATTATAAAGGTTCGGAAGATCGATAAAGCGCAAAAAAAATCAGGAATATAAAAATAAAAATCTTAAGAATATTAATACAAGTAGACAAAGTTCGGATATTTCTCAAAGTTTCAACTTTTAATTTCAAATTAAACTTATTATTGTAAATATACCTTTGACGAGTTCAAAGAAATGGTTTTGTGTAATTTTGTTAGATTAGTAGTCGTTACTTACAATAACCGACCAATAGGTTATACTATGTTAACTGTACACAATCAGATTTTGCTAACGAAATTTACACAATTAACAAAATAATTTTTAACAGTTAATTTACTCGCGAATAATATTTTCTTTTACGTTTATTATAGCGATGGCTGAAACCATTAGTAAACCAAAATTACATTCATTTCCTAATTGAATTATGTAACAACAAATATTCTTAAGACATCAACAATACATTCGAAAATACTCGAATATTAAATGGTAAAAATGAAAAATTTCCTCTAATAACAATCTTGTTTCGCCCCAGAGGCGTGGGGGCTTAAAAGAATACATCCTCGGCGAGTTCCGGCCGGTCGTAAGAGGCGACCATAGGGAAAGCTGCAGAGTCGTTCAATCCTGCATAATGATAAGGGACCTTGGATAGTTCAGTGAGTCCATTTCCCTGCCCATACCAAATGGGTTAAAGTATTGCTAATTGCAATATATTGTATGAATGGTAAACGAGACTATTCGCGACAGTTAGAGTTGACCATTAAATATGGAGAGTGATACGATTTCATAATTTTTTCAAATAAATCATGTAATTACAGTAATACAACGTTGACCATAATTTCCGTAAAAGATTTGGATTATCTTATTTTAATAATTATTCGTGTTAAAATATTCCATAATCAAAATTATTAATAATAATATTTGCTTGAAATTTAACAGCAGAATCAGGAAATTAAATATATTGCGTCGACTTCCGAATGATGATATTTATGATACACAAGTAAACTTTTTGTAAATAGTATGATAATATTTAGAATTAAATTACATCGGACGTCGGCGGTTTTACAGCAAAATTCGTTGATGTAACTGGTCATTAGCCGGATCAACGATTATCTGTGCAATAGTTTTGGTATTTACCAATCGTTGGCTGCTGACGTTCGTAATATAAGTATCGATTTCGATATAGTATAAGTGAAAAACAATTAAAAATATAAAAAAATAGATATAATTTTAAGTTAGTACCGTCTATAGCAAACGTCTGTCACTTTATTTATATTGGACAAATATAAGATACCGCATCAAATGATTTGTAAGTAAACTAGATACTTTTAAGTTAAGCATTAAGTCGCATAATCTAACATCGAGGTAATGTACAAAAAGTCTCGAAGTTTAGAACGGGAAATTCCCATATATTAAAGATAATTAGCTTATATTAATTTTTGATTCAAATATATAGTATAATAAGGCTTAAATGATCGGTAGCACAAAAAAATATTTTATAAATATATAACAAAAATTAAATTAAATTAAAATTAAATATATAACAAAAACATTTTAAAAATTACAACAAAAACAAAAATTCATAAGAACAAGTATTATGCAAAATACAATTTATATATTATAAATATTCCTTTAAAAGTAAATTTAATTGACTAATAAATATCCAAATCAAAGTAATAAATGTCTCAAAAAGAAAAAGAATGCAAGGTATTTTATGCAAAATTTTTATTTCGATTGACAGCTGAGTAATATTTATGCAATTAACTTTTATAGTTTTTGCAATATATTCTATAGAACAAAAACAAATAAAATGCACCGACTTCTGACAACTGATATTGACTAATAGTTTCTAAGGTTTGTAAATATTTAAATTCTAGGAATAAATAATAGTGTATTTAATAAATTAGGTTATTAAAATTTTGGATATTTAGATTCAAAATTAGATGCACAATATTGCAATTGTAAGATCCTCCAATACTAACTGCGGTGTTAGAGGAATAATTTTTATTAACTATTAATATTTAGGTTTAGGCCTCTCGAACGTCGGTGGTTTTACAGCAAAGTTCGTTGATGTAACCGGTCATTAGCCGGATCAACGATTATCTGTGCAATTGTTTTGGTTTTTACCAATCATTGGCTGCTGACGTTCGTAATATAAGTATCAATTTTGATATAGTAATAGTGAAAAAAAAATAAAAATTCAAAAAATTAATATTATTTTAAGAAATTAAACTTAAATTATTAGCAAACTTCCCAACATTTATATTAGGCAGTTATACCATATCAAATGATTCAAAAGTAAACTAGATAGGTACTTTAAAGTTAAGCATTAAATCGTAATACCCCTAAATTGAGGTGATGCACCAAAAGGGTCGACAGTTAAACAACAAATTCACCATTAAATATACTTAATTTGCTTATATAACTTGTATTTTTAGTAATTTATTTATTTTATAATTAGTCATTAGTTATAGAGCTTGAACGATCAGTGACAAAAAAAAGAATGAAACAAATTCAAAGAATATTTTAAAAATATTAGTGGAAATCCAGAAAAAACACAATACAGCATTAATAATAATAAATAATTCTTTTTCATAAGAAAAAAACGCAAACTATTTCTTCAAAAATTTTTTACTGCTAGACTCCTTAATTAATAATCATATAATTCAAGAATATGTAAGCTTTCAATAAATTCATTTAGAAATTATAAAAAAGCACCGACTTCTAAACAATATGTATAATTTACCAATAGTTTTTAAAAATTCTAGATAACTGATTCTTAAAACGAAAAATTGTATTAGGATTAAATCAAATATTTCGTAATTAGGATATTTTGTATTAAGATTTATTTATATTTTGGAAATATTAGAATTCTATGATCCTTGAACACCGTAGTTGGTGTTCAAGGAATAAACAGTATTGCCTATTCATTAAAATTTAGATATAGTTTTCCGTACGTCGGCGGTTTTACAGCAAAGTTCGTTGATGTAACCGGTTTGTAGCCGGATCAGCGATTATCTGTGCAATAGTTTTGGTGTTTACCAATTCATTGGCTGCTGGCGTTCGTAATATAAGTATCGTTTCGATATAGTGTAAGTAAAAAAAAAATTAAAAATACAAAAAAATTAATATTATTTTAAGAAAAGTAAGGTAAAATAATAAAATAACTTCTCATTATTTACATGAGGTAGTTAAAAGATATCGCAACAATTGACCCGAAGTTAAATAAGTACTCATATATTATAATTAATTAGCTTTTATCAATTTCTATCTTAAATGTTTAGTAATAAGGCTTGAATGATCGGTTGCACAAAAAAAATATATTCTATAGAAAATTCCAACAATTTTTTTAAAATTACGACAAAAGTAAAAATATACAAAAATAGAAGTATTATGCAATATTATTTATGTCTTAAATATTCCTATAAAAGTAAACTTGTTTCATTTTAATAAACATCCAAATCGATGTAATCATACACCCAAAATGAAAAGAATGCAAGGTATTTTATACA
>JAIPRN010005073.1:0-12062 GCA_025469175.1 Geopemphigus sp. TES_GeoC_2020 | reverse complement strand
AACAACAGTTTAAAATATAAATAATTTATTCATTTTCATCTGCATTATAATTTCAGCAAAAATTTTAGAAAATTATAATATTACTAATGCAATATTATGCTCTAATAAATAAAAAATGCTAATATAATTAACTTATTTTTTGTGTCTATTTTGTATGAACAACAACTATATACGTAAAATATAATGTATATACAAAAATGTTCAATAAAACTACTAACAATATTTTACATCTTATTACAATATTGCAAAACATAAATTTTGACACTTATTTTTATATCTATAATTTGAACTTAAATTTATTCATATATTTTAATAAGTTTTTTGTTCCCTATGAACAATATGAGTAAAAGCAAATATTTCTTGTGAACATTGAAAATAAATCACATCCTCATCCTTCATTAGCACTCTCTTATTGTTACTTTTTATATATTATACATTCAAAAATTTTTGGACCGTTTTTCTCTAATCTTAGCCAATCTATAAATTTCTTTTTCACCTTCCTTTATTTACAACCTATCATACAACTTCGCATAATTTTTAAACTTCACTTTGTTTCATTACCCAAATTTTTATATTTTACCTAATTTTCTCTCCTTTTCCTTTTTCGCCCACAACTAAAATTGCTTTTTCTTTTTCCCTATAATCTTTTGATTTTCCTCATTCCACCACCAGGTTTCTTTATTTTCAGATATGCCACTTCTGCTTTCCCCTAAAATTTCTATTGCTTTGTCTTTTACATAAGTAGCTATCCTATTCCACACCTCATTTATATTTTCCTTAACTTTTCACAATCCCCTTTCTTTTACTTTCTTTACAAACCCCTTTTCTTTGTTGCCCATCAATTTTCACTATCGTATCCTCGCTTCCTTTTCTACGTTCTATTTTTGTACACCCTCTTCCCCTCTTCATTACACTTCCATTACCAATAGTCTACACTGAGTTATTACCCCCTCGCCAGGAATTACTTTACAATCCTTAACCTGCTTTACATTTTCTCTCTCTTCCACATAATCAATCTATGATCGATTACCTCCACTCTTAAACGTTATATAGTGTTCTTCTCTTTTCCTAAAATATGTGTTTATTATCGCAAAATCATAAAATAATGTAAAATCCAGGACTCTTTCTCTAGTCTTGTTCCCCTCCTCAAAACTATATCCTTCATCTAATCTTTCATTTTCCCTCCTCTCACTACCGATATATCCATTATTATCTTCCCCAATCACTGTATCCTCCTAACTTGGTATACCTTGCATCACTTCATTCATATCTCGCCAAAACTCTTCCTTGTCCTTTTCTTCACATCCTACTTGTGGCGCGTAAGCACTAAATATATTTAAGAATTTTCTATCCAACATTAATTTCATTACTATTACTCTATTCTTTTTTTTTACCATGGCCACTATTTTCCCTTTCATTTCTTCGTTTACTATTGCTCCTACACCATTCCTTGTACAATTCTTACTCGAGTATATTATTTTATACCTCTCTCCTATTTCTCTTACTTTCTCCTCTTTCCATTTTGTTTCCTGCACATAACAAATATCGACTTTTCTCCTTTTCAATATTTTCTCTACTTCTACCATTTAGCGTTCCAATATTCTATATACCTATTCTTATTTTATATCTATTTTTCTTACAGTTCTTCCTCGAGTTCTTAAAATTCAGTGGTAATGTCCCTACACAGTTGACACTACACGCATTGAGTAGACCCGCACACGTAACTGGTGAAACAGTTACCGTACCTGCTGTCCAGCTGGTATCGCACACTATGCCCCGTTCACCTCTTTTTCCTCTCAACTGTTGTCCCCACGTATATCCGAGATGGGACAAACCGCCTACTTCGTTTATTGGACCTCTCATCCTATTTGACTGCATGTTTACACCGGGTATCAACCTGACGCAACCTCATTAGTCGCCCCTTACGACTGACTGAGGAACCGTGGAAATGTTCTGATCTTATTCCACAGGGACTTAGAGATGCTTCAGGGTACAAATCTTAATACTATTTACTGACCTGAGACTCAAATTATGTTGCCATCAGGCTAGAATCTCAAAAAACTAGGGTCCGCGGGTTCCACAAGTCTGTTTTTCTATGCAGAGTAACCTTGAGGAGTACGCCTAACCGATATCAAAAGTAATTAAATTAAATTAAGGTCATTAATAAAACCATAATATAAAATGGTTTATTTTATAAAAATAATTATATAACAATATAATAACTATATATAATAATAAAATTTATTAACATTTTAAGAATGTAATACTCTATTCTATAATACAACATTTTCATCAACTTGTATTCGTATAATTAAAAAAAAATAGTTTAAAATATAAATAATTTACTCACTTTCATCTAAATTATAATTTCAGCAAAAAAAATTTAGAAAATTATAATATTACAAATGCAATATTATGCTCTAATAAATAAAAAATGCTAATATAATTAACTTATTTTTTGTGTCTATTTTGTATGAACAACAACTATATACGTAAAATATAATGTATATACAAAAATGTTCAATAAAACTACTAACAATATTTTACATCTTATTACAATATTGCAAAACATAAATTTTGACACCTATTTTTATATCTATAATTTGAACTTAAATTCATTCATATATTTTAATAAGTTTTTTGTCCCCTATGAACAATATGAGTAAAAACAAATATTTCTTGTGAACATTGAAAATAAGAGAAACAACCAAGAGAATCCTTTATAACAATTATTAATTATACATTTGTTTGAGTAATTTTGTTAACACATAAAGCTTTAATTTTAATAACATCATTTCAATAAACAATTAAACTACTTACTGATGCCTGCAACATAATAAAGAAAAAATATTGAAAAATAAATATACAATTAATACAATATTAATACATTCATATATATTACATGATACATTAATCAACTTATTTTGTGTGTATTCATTATATACGATAAAGAAATATACAATTATGCTATAATAAATATCTCGACAGTTTAAATTATAGTTACTAATAATATTTTACATGCTGTTAGAATACCGCAAAACACAAATATAATGACACTTATTTCTACATACATAATTTCAAATTAAATTTACTCATATATAATTAATAGTAATTTCGGTCTCTATGAACATGATTAGTAAGGGCAAATAATTATTATGAACAATGTTAATAGGAAAAACGACCAAGAGACTCTCTGTTATCAATTATTTATTATAAAAAACTGTGTAGTAATTATTTGTTTCTTTGAGTAATTTCATTAACATGCAATCATTTAATTTAATAACAGCATATAATTAAAGTTTAAGTCACTCACCTATATCTGTATCATATTATCAGAAAAAATATTTGAAAATAAATATACTACTAACACAATATTACCTGTTCATTCACATTACATTCTATGTTAACTAACTTATATCGTGTGCTTCATTTAATGTGATAAACGTATATAGAGGTATAATGTAATAAATATCTCAACATTAAAAATTAAATGTACCAATAATATTTTACATCTTATTACAATATTGCAAAATACATATATTATGACATTGATTTCAACATACATAATTTGTTATATTATAATAATAACAATTTCGTATTTAAAATAAAACATTGATTATGGCTTAATATCTATTTTGTAATAGATAAATATTTATATATAAAATGAAATTAATTAGAACAATTTGAAAAAACAATGATAGAATAGTCCTTTTTACGATAACACCAATTAAACAACAGCAAAATACTATTTTATGAGCTCCATATTTATTTAATGAAATATTTTAAACTATATTGCACTATTATTAATACAATAAACACATACTGCAACGAACATGGGATATATAACATCCGAATTAATTATAAAGAATCGTAAAAATTATTGTGTAAATATTCTATCATCAAGGAAGCTCATTCTAATAAAATAGAGTGATAGAAAACTTCATCAAAAAACATATAATCACTCAATATTTACAAATATTCAATGTACGATTTATAAAATATAAAACTATTACTTAAAAAATATATTTTTGTTCAAAACATTTAGGTTACTCATTTCAGCGATACTCATCCGTCATAAGTTATTAGTTATTGTAAATTCGTTTTAAAATTCGTATTTAATTTAATATTGTCCATAGTTAATCATCAGAACATAAATCAATACGTGTTTACTGTTAAATATAAATTATATTTATATTCATTATATGTAAGCTAAATTACTTTTTAAAATTCTTTAATATTAACATAAATCCTGTATTCAGTATTCAAAAATCCAAAATTTATATATCGAAATAATTTTATAAATATTTAGTTAATTTATCATAATTCAAAAGATCCAGCTGGTCAGTGCAGTAAAATTATTTTGTATGCCTATTTGTTAGTTTAATGGTTTGTAAATAAAAATGAAATGAGTAAAATGATATAATAGTTAGCTGAATAAAAACATGTAATAATTAATGATCATTAATAAAACCTTATTATTAAAATATGTTTTATTAACATAATAAATATTTAATACTCTATTATATAATATAGAATTTTCGTTAACTGGTATTCGTATAATTACAAAAATAATATTTTAATATACACATAATTTACTTACCATTCTCTGCATATATTATCAGCAAAAAAATTAGAAAATAAAAATATTACTGACACATTACTATGTCTATTTGAAAATAAAATGTTAAAATAATTAACTTATAATGTACTTTTATTTTGTATGATTAACAAAGATATGGGTATATTATAATGTATATATTAAAATTTAAAATTAAAACAACCAACTATATTTTATTTCTTATTACGATATTCAAAACACAAAAATTATGATGGTTATTTCTTCATACATGAAATAAAATAAAAATTATTCATATACTATAAATAGTAACTTCGTTCTCGTTGAACAAAATGAGTAAAGGCAAATATCTATTGTGAACGATGTAAATAATAAAACGACGGAGAGAATATACGTTAAAAATTATCTATCTCCAAAATTATTACTGAAATTATTAGCAAAACGATAAATATCATTATTAAATGGTATTTATTTTATTATAAATATCATACATTTTATGGAGTTATTTCGTTAAAGAGTTTGTTGTGCACCATCCATTGAGACGGTTGGACATTTGAAAAACCGCCGTCGGTTGTAATTCCAGTAGGCGGTTAAGATTTGGTAATGGTTTCTTTCAGGAGTGCACGAGTCGTTTAAGGTTAGATAGAATTAACCAGTCGAGTAGATTATTATAAAATATAATTTTATTATGTGTTACAGTAACTTTTGATTATTCGTTAGCACATCGAAGACTCGACTGACGACACACACATTTGGACAACTGTGTCACTGTGTCATTGTCAATTGTTTAAATACGGTTAATTTGGCTGACGTCGCACACTTTCGGACTACCTTTGGACGGTGCGACGGCAAACAGAAATTTGCCTAAATAGCAATTATTTAGTACTGTTTGATATTGTTTATAACCTACTTAATACTATTTCGCAAGTGTTCATAACAATGTAAACGTTTAATATAAAAACAGCGTATACTCAAAGTAAAAGCTACTCACTTAAGTCTGTTTCATATTATTAGAAAATATGTTTGAGAATTAACATACTATTAATACAATATTATGCGTTCATTAATATTTTATGCTATGATAATAAACATATTTTGTGTGCTTTATTCAATATGATAAACAAATACACAGTTATAATGTAATAAATATCTAAAAATAAAAAATAAAAACTACCTATGTTTTATATCTTATTACGATATTGCAAAACACAAAAATTATGACACTTATTTCTTCATACATAAATCGTAATCAAAATTATTTATATACTATAAATAATAATTTCGTTCTCGTTAAACTAAATGAGTAAAATCAAATATTTATTATGAGTAATGTAAATAGGTAAAACGACTAAGAGAACATTTCATAACAATTATTTATTACAAAAAATTTATAGTAAATATTCATTTCATTGAATAATTTCGTTAACATGCAAACGTTTAATTTTAAAAATAGCGTAATATTAACATATAAAATACTTACGTGCCTCTGTATTATGTCATTAGGATAAAAATTTGAACATAAACATATAACTAACACAATCATCACGTGATCATCATTATTATGTCCTATGATTATTATTTTATTTTTGTGCTTTATTAAATAAGATAAACAAATATACTGGTATAATGTAATATATATTCTAACATTTATAATTAAAGTTACCAATAATATTTTACATCATATTACAATATTGCAAAGCATATATATTATAAAATTGATTTCTACATACATAATTTGGGGTCAGTTATAATAATATTATAATAAGAATAATTTCGTATTTTAATAATATAATATTTATTTTGAATAAGTACATAAAAAAAATTTAATAAGAGTAATTTGTAAAATCAATAATGAAATTCCCATTTTACGCTAGCGCCAATTATACTACAGGGAAATACTATATTATGAGATCCATATTCATTTTACAGGGTATTTTAAACTCTATTGCCCTATTATTAATGAAATATATATTGTTATGTGCTTAAGATATATAAAGTTCGAATTAATTATAAAGATTTTTGAACTATATTGTTTAAATTTTTTTTTGTGGAAAAAGCTCATTCCAATAGAATAAAGCGTTGGAAAACTTCATAAAAAAAACATATAATCACTCAACAATTACAAATATTGAATGTACGATTTTTGAAATACATAGCTATTAATTTTTTTTTAATTTTTTATAAGAAATTATACAATCTGTAAATCTATTTACAATAAGTATATGTGTTATGTGGTGTTGTATGGCGTGAGTAGTGTGAAAAAGAATTAATGCAGTGGTTACACTTTATGTTTTGATTTTAAATATTTTTAATATATGCATTTATTTTTATTTTTAACCATCTTCTTTTAAGCCTTCTTAACATTACAAGGTATTGAGTCTAAGTTAAGAGCCAAGATTAAAAGATATAGATGATTTATTAAACCTAAACAAAAACGTTTGTATGTAATTGAGAATATTTCAGAGACTTGTTTAACATGTAGGTCAATATGAAGAGTATGATTCGACATATAAAAAGAGGCCTTGATTATCATGCGTAAAGTTATCGATTAAAACATTTATATATTATTTAAATTTGATAATTTCGCCGCATTCCATAGTTGGATGTTATACGTCCATATAGGCATAAAAAGTTGTTTGAAAGGAGTAGTTTGGTATTAAGACTGAGTTTGGAGTGGTTTCCTAACAAATTAAGAAACAAAATTTCCTGACATTTAGAATGTTCCGTTTATTTTTAATATGTTCCGCCTAAGTAAGACGTTTGTCAAGGGTTAGGACTAGGTATCGAACATTAGAGATTTTCGGTATGATTTGGTCATTTGAATAACTAATAGTTAACTATTACATAAACAATATATCGTCCGTAGTTAATCATCAGAAAACGAATCTATGCATATTCTCTGTTAAATATATACTATTTATATTCATAATATATAAGTTTAAATATATTTAAAAATTATATAATATTATCATTAATCCAATATTCAGTATTCTATAATCTAAAATAAATATATCCAAATAATTTTATAAATAATTAGTTAAGGTATCGTTATTCAAAAGATCCCATTGATCAATGACAACGCAATTATTTTGTATGTGTATTTGTTAGTTTAATGGTTTGTAAACAAAAATAAAATAAGCCAAGTGAAATAATATTAGCTGAATAAAAACATATGATAATTTGTTACAAGATCATTTATAAAACAGTATTATAAAAATATTTTTATATTAGAAGATCAATAATTGAACCGTATTATAATAAATATTTTTTATTAGCATTATAATACTCTATATTATATTACAACAATTTAGTTAACTTGTTTTTGTATAATTATAAAAACAACATTTTAATAAATAAACGAATTACTCACCTCTCTCTACATAATATTATCACCAAAATAAATTAATAAAAATGAAATACTTTTAAATTAATACTATGTCCTAATGAAAATAAAATACTAAAATATTCGACTTATTTTGTGCGTTTATTTTGTATGATTAACAAATATATAGGTATACTATAATGTATATACCGACACTTTAAAATACATGTTACCAATAATATTTAACCTCTAATTACAATGTTGCAAACACATATATTATGACACTTAATTCTACATACATAACTTGAAATTAAATTTACTCATATAATTTAAATAGTTATTTCACTCTCTATGAACAAAATGAGTAAAAGCAAATATTTATTGTGAATAATGTAAATAGGAAAACAGCGGAGACAATCTTCGTTAAAAATTACCTATTAACAAAATTATACATTATTTATACATTTTATTGAGTTATTTCGTTAACATGTTTACGTTTATTTTAAAAACAGCATATAATTAACTTTTAAACTACTCACGTGTGTCTGTATCATATTATCAGAAAAAGTATTTGGAAATGAACATACTGCTAACACAATATTACGTGTTCATACATATTACATGCTATGAGAATTAACTAATTTTGTGTGCTTTTTATATATAATAAACAAATATGCTGGTATAATATAATAAATATCTCAACATTTATAATTTATGTTACTAATAATATTTTCAATCTTGTTACAATATTGAAGGCCCATTTTTATGACGCTGATTTTTACATAGATAATTTGAAATTAAATTCACTCGTATATTGTAGTTAGTTATTTCCTTTTCTATCAACAAATGAGTAAAGGCAAATATTCCTTTTGAGCAATGTAAATAGGCGAAACAACCAAGAGAATCTTTAATAACAAATATTTATAGTAATTATTTGTATCATAGAGTAATTTCGTTGAAATAATAACGGTTACTTTTAAGAACAGCATATAATTATCGTATAAGCTACTCACCTAACCCTGTTTTATATTATCAGGAACAAAATTTAAAATTATCATACAATTAACACAATATTACGTGTCCATCCATATAACATTCTATCTTATCTAATTTATTTTGTGTGCTTTATTATCATATATATATATTATATATATTATTATTATTATTTATATTATATTATATATATTGCTATATATATGATGAACAAATATACAGGTATAATTTAATAAATATTTGAACATTTAAAATTATATATATCCATAATGCATTATATCCTATTACAATATTTCAAAACTTGTAAAATAAAACATATTTCTTAATATATATTTTGGGGTCGGAGATTACAAATTTAAATTACATTAATTTCGTATTTTAATAAAACATTGATTATGGACAATTATTTATTTTGAATTAGATACTTATAAAAGAAAATAATTAGAATAATTCAATAAAACTATTACAAAATACTCGTATTTAGGATAGCACTAACTATACCACACCAAAGCATTATTCTATGAGCTACATATTCATTTTATATGATATTTGAAACTAAATTGCCTTAATATTTATATAGTATATACATATTGCAAAGTATATAAGATATATACAATTAGAATTAATCATAAAGATTCCTGAAAATTATTGTGTAATAATATTTTATCAAGAAATTTGATTTCAATAGAATATTGTTGGAAAACTTCGTCAAAAAATCATATAATCACTCAATATTTACAAATATTCAATGTATGATTTATGAGATACAAAAGTATTACTTAAACAAAAAATGTTTTTTCGTTCAAAACATTGAGGTTACTCATTTCAGCCATAATATTCCGTCATATGTAATTAGTCATTGAAAATTCGTATTAAAATTAATATTTTAATTAACTATCGTCAGAACACGAATCTATACTTATTCGCTATTAACTATATAGTATTTATATTCATTATATGTAAGCTAAAATACTTTTTTAAATTCAATAATATTATTATTAATCTGGTATTCAGTATTCAAAATCTAAAATGTATATAACGAAATAATTTTATAAATAATTAGTTAATTTATCATAATTCAAAAGATCCAGCTGATCAGTGCAGTACATTCATTTTGTATATGTATTTGTTAGTTTAATGGTTTGTAAACAAAAATGAAATTAGCGAAGTGAAATAACAATTTGCTGTATAAAAACATGTGATAATATATTAGAATCTCATTAATTATCCCGTATTATAAAAATATTTTTTATTCCCATTGTAATACTCTTTATTATATTACAACATGCGACGTTCCACTCTGAATTCTCCGGAGGAGTGTCATATGACGATCTGACATGAAGCACTTGCGGGTCGCCAACATGTAGCCGAAATCTAAATATCGGAGCCGATAAAATCAGACATTCTCATAAACATATTAGTTTAAAAATAAAGACGAATATCAAAAAACCGGAGAAATTATATATGTAGCACCGTTCTGAATAATATAAATACACATATTGAATATCGACCGTAAGGGTCAATGATTAAATTATGCTGGACCGCCCGTGATACGAAGGGAGAGTATCGAATACATTTACGAATTACAAGAAACTGAACAAATTCCACAGAAAATGCATTCGAAAGTAATAAATACGAAAATAAATATACATAAAGAATGACGACCGGAAAGGTCGATGACTAATCAACGGCAAAACGTCCGATCTCATGCAGAATATTCAAAGAAAAAGGGTTAAAATAGAATACACTTACAAACACATTAATTTAAAAAGAGCGACGAATGCGAAAAAACCCGAGAAATCGTACACATTGCACACATGACGGGTACACACCGTAAGGGTTATTAACTGACTAATGATAAATCACCCGACCGTCTGCGGTACAAACGGAAAAATCGAATATCTTTACAAAACATATAAAAAGGGACAAACTGTACAGAGATCACATTTGAAAGTAATAAACATAAATATACATAAAAGATAACGACCGAAAGGGTTACTGACCAAATAACGGTAAAACGTGCATTGTGCGGGATATTTTCACACGCCGATACTAAAAAGTGTATCCAAAATCAACCAAAGGAACTCAAGAACACAACCACTACAATCAACAACACAAATGCCACAACACCAGATGTGCCAAATTTCTATGGAAACATGACCTTTCGAAGCTTATATAACCCAAATATTACGCCTCATGCCCCGGCAGTCATCCCAGTGACGAGTCTCCCGTCTACTCGTGCGTTAGAGAGGAGTCTCCCATGTGGAGGAGTTTCTCGTCGAGCAGGGTAGAGAAGACTATTGTCGGCGCAAGTTCACGGCATCTGATGGCGTTCCAACTATGAGCAATCAGCAATATTCAACAAGTCGGTAATTAGGAGGACAAGTCCAGTTATTCGTCATCAAAACACTTGCGTTTTTATTTCAATATTTGTCGGTGGATTCGTGGAACGAAGACATCGGCTCAACCTTTTCTTCACATCTCTACGCAACCTCACGAAGTCGAACATGATCAGCTGGGTAAGAGAACATCATTCTGTTCGTTTTACTCTTACTCTTAATTGCATTCGAATATTTTAATCATATTCGTTTTTACGACACTTCTTGATTACGTTCCTGAATAGTTCTCATATTCACGACCTTGAGACAAATAACTGTAATAACTCAATAAAACTTTACCCTGCTCTTTTATTACCACGCTCCTCTCCCCATATATTCCTCATAGCTCTCCCGCACCGATCTTATTATTTCTTGATTTCCTTAATTTTTGTTTTTATTTTATTTTATTGTTTTTTGATTTATTACAACGATGATACCGAATTAAAACTACTACACAAATTGCCTCTTAGGTTGTGGCTGTCAGAGAATATGATAAAGTCAGTATCCAGTAGGTCGGCGAGACTATCGACAGATCTTATCGCTAAACAACCATAAACTCGGGTCAATGAACGGAATCACGGATGATATTTATTTATGAGTTTAACGGGCAATGTCCTTTTTTGCATGAAAAACACAAAAACAATATACAATTCATAACCCAACCTTTACATTCTTTAACATTAATCACAAGCACATAAATAATCAAACTAAATACTAAATGAAGGATCGGCATTGGCGCTCGACATTAGTCTTATAAAAGGCTCATTGGTCATATAATTGGTGGTAGTATTAG
>JAIPRN010005072.1:0-12063 GCA_025469175.1 Geopemphigus sp. TES_GeoC_2020 | reverse complement strand
GCATACCTTGACGACTTCTTGGTATTCTCGCCAGATCACAAAACACACCTACAACATCCCTCCCAACTCTTCGAAGCTCTACGGCAGGCCAATTTCGGATCAACCCAAAGAAATGTGCCATCGGCCAGAATCAGGTGTTGTTTCTCGGTTACTCGGTGTCAGAGGCTGGTTTCACTTCACCCACCGCCAAGATCAAGGCAGTATAGGAGTTTATAAAACCCGAGTTTTCAGTGCAACTCCGGAGATACCTAGGCATGTTCAACTACTATCGTAGATGCATACCTAAAGCCTCAGCGATCTTGGGGCCACTCAAAAACTTGCTCCAGAGGCCAACGCGGCCTTCGAAAACTCTAGGACGGCTATCGTGTCAGCAGCCACCACGTCCTTCTTACGTCCTAGTACTGCGTTGGCCCTCAGAAAGGATACGTCCAACACCGCCATCGGAGCCGCCCTTGAGCAAGAGCATCCCCGTGGCATATGGACACCACTAGGTTTCTATTCTAGAAAACTATCGGTCACAGAGCAACGTTACTCTACGTTTGATCGAAAACTGCTGGCAGTCTTTACAGCCATAAAACACTTTCGCCGATTCTTAGAGGGGCGATCATTTACCACCTTTACCGACCATCGACCTCTAACATTCGCAGCTTCTCAGCCTGCAGACAAGGCCTCACCCAGACAAAGCCGCCAACTATATTTTATCTATCAGCACCCGCCTAGTATACGTAAAAGTGAAGACAACCTCGTAGCAGATGTTCTGTCAAGTGTAGATGCCATTGCCATGCCATCCCCACTGGATCCAGAGTCGCTGACGGCAGCCCAGTCCTTAGACGAAGAGCTGGCCAAGCTAGTTTAGATCCCCTAGCAACCCTCCAGGCTCTTTATATCGAAGGACACAGAGTCTACCGATGCCTACGTCCAGACACTCGACAGACCAAAAACCCTTCTTCCACAAAAGTCTCAAATCGTGCTCGCATGTTTTCCGGCGAATCGACACCATACGACGAACACTCGACCCGCCTTACTCGGGTCCACATAAGGTAATTGAAAGAATCGATGACCGCAACTATATCATTGACATCAACGGCTAGCGAGTCACCCTTTCGACCGACTCGCTCAAACCAGCATTCATCGATAACCCGACGGAGCCAACGGCGGAAACGGTCAACCCACCGCCGCCTACGGCCACAGGTCCTAGACCGCCATCGGCACCTCGTCCTACGGCCGACCATCTCGCAACCGGAACGCCTGATGGCTCAAAAACGACTCAGAGCTCAACCTCCACAGCATCGATAAAGTCATCGCTCCATTTGCCCAATGCAAAAGACACTAGAAGGGGGGTATCTGTGGCGATCAAGGACTGCTGGCTTAGTAAGTTTTATTCCAGACGCAAGCAGACTCCCCCAGACTACACGTTTAGCCGCTGAACGGCGCCACTGTCTGAAGGGGAAGCGGACACGCGCCACCTCTGTTACCAGTGATACGCAACGAGCCTTTCCGTTTTTAGCTCGAGCCTCGAAGCGTAGTACCATAAAAATATACAATCACGTTTCTAACCTTAATGTTATACAGACTTATTTGTTTTCTTTCAATAAATAATAAATACATAAACCCATCGTTTACTCGCTCGCCTTAGCGATTCCTAAATATATATATATATATGAATTGCCTATTTAAAGGTATTAGATATAATCAAGCTTACTAATATTATATTAGCAAATTAAACGATTACTCACTATCTTCTACAACACATTACCACGAATAAAATTCACAAAATTAAAATATTACAAATGCAATATTATGTCCACATACAAATAAAATGCTATGAATATAAATTAATTTTGTGGACATAATTTTAAAAGATTAATAAAAATAAATAAGTTAAAATTAATATATTTATAAGTAAAATTACAAATAATATTTAATTTTAAATATTGGTTTTAATATTATTATATTACCGTGTAATCTTCATGTAAGATATATAATATAATACAATTTATGCATGTTACACCAACTAATTAATAAACTACTCACCTTTTGCTGCATAACATTGACAGGATTAAAGCATTAAGAAATAAGAACATACCTAACACTATACTACCATTATTTCTACATACAAAATAAATATTACGATTATAAATGTATTTTGTTTTCTTAGTTTTAAAAAATATAAGTAAACAATAATATATACCTCAACATCAATAAAGAAAATTACTAATTAGGTATCTATAAATATTATATTGAAAGAATAACAGAGATATCTTCTTATATAATTTTATCGGATTGTAAAATTCAATAATATTGCATTATTAAATGAATAAACTACTCACTTGGGGCTATATGACATTTGTAAGAAAAAAATAGAAAAAAAAATATATTTAAGTTCAATAGTATGCTTACGAACAAATTTATAATTATGATTATATATTCGTTTTGTATGGTTATTTTAAGAAGTTAACAAATATATAAGTTTAAACAATTTGTATCATGAAATTGGAAGTTACATAACGAAATATAGTACGTTATTACAGCATTGAGATAAGCTCTAATATAAATTAGTTTTTCTAATTTTTTCGCGTTAAATTAGCTATAAACTATCAGAAAATACACTACTCTATTAATATGTATAAAGAATTATTAATTTATCGATTTTATTAAATATTACGCTAATGAAATACATAAATATCTGGTAAGATTGATCTTGTGAAGTTAAATTCTTGCGTTCAATTGTTTGTCATCAAATTATAAATAATAGTGAAGTATAGACATATTATTTATATTTATTATACGTATATAATTGTCTAATTTAAAATACCATATTTCTAATAAATCAATATTCGTTTAATTATGAAAACATCCTATAAATTTACAAAAAAACTACTCACGTAATGCTACATTACATTGCCACGAGAGAAATATTAAAAAATTAAGTTATTACTAATACTATCATATTAATATGGCTATATACAAAAAAATGACAAAAATTATATCTTTTTTTGTATTCATTATATTAAAGGAAAGGAGTAATAATATATCAATATTATGATATATATCATAATTTTATATATAAAATAATAATATGATGATATTACGATATTGTTATAATCTATACTAGAGATTAACTTTATTTTGTCCGATTATTTGTCGAATTTGCTTATAAAATATTGAAAATAATACATAGAATACAAATGTTATCTATAAATTGACTTTTACTTTATATAGAATTCTAATCGGTTATACCAAATTAAGAAATTTGTCGCATATTTTTTTACATTAAAAAATCTAAAAAATAGTGTAGATCGTTATATAAATACAACAACAAAATTTTGAAACCCTATAAGACTGATTTTTACATGTAAAATTTATCTTAAAACATACTAGTATTTTTGCGATAGAATTTGTGTTATGTTATATTATGTGTGAAATTCAAAATGACAAAAATATAAAGACGTATAGAGAAATTTTTAAGTAATAATATGTTATAAAGTAATAAAATATTCGTTCGTTAAATATATAATAATAAAATAACTCACATTTGTTGACTTCATGTTGGCAATAAAGTAAGTAAACAATCAATATGTATCTCAACAATTATAAGTAAAATTACTTATTATGCGTGTTATTACAAAATTGATTAACACATACATTACAACACAGATTAATTCTTGTATAATTTAGAGTCAAATTTACTAATACTATATAAACATTAATTTCATATTTCAAATACATTGGATAAATTAGAGATAATGATTTGTATTATATAAATTTATAATACCAACAATTATCCCACAACAAAACACTATTTTGTGAGTTTAGCATTCATTTACGAGTAATATTTAAAGAAAATTGTTTTAATAATAAAATTATCATAAACTATTACAAAGAACTTGAGATATATATTTATATATATCAAATCAATCATTATGAATCTAGGAAATTAAATCAAATTTTTTTTGCAACAATATGTATGCATAAATAAAATATTTCATTGGACACATATTATTGTATTCAAAATGTTTAAATATATACATATTAGAATTTTGTAGAATAATTTTTAAATATATTTATAAATATAATATTAAAATGTGGTGAATAAAATTACTCACGTGATAAGTAAACTAACATAACCATAAAAACAAATTCATACAATTTATGTTATACCATTACTAAGAATTTTTATCATAAAATATATAAATCAAATATTAATAAATATATTTTGATTGTACATGTTTAAGCGACACAAATGTTGGAATCAAATGTATATAAAAGAAATGACCAATGCTTATATATAATAATAATTATTATAAAAAACTAAAATATAATTATAGAATTTATGACATAGCAACCCACTATATTGTAAGTTGTGTATTCATTCATATATTTAATTTAAGAAAATCACACTTATTTTTACATAATTATAACCTATTGTAGATTTATTATTTGAAGAAAATTACTCTAATAATAAAATAATCATAACTTATTGTATAATACTAGAGAAATGTATAATTTAAATCGATGATTATGAAATCTAGGAAAGGGAATCAAATTTTGTTACAACAATACATATAAATGAATAGTATTTTAGTTGGACACACACTATTACATTCTAAATAGTTAAACGGTATATTTTGTAAATTAGTTTTACGATAAATTTATTTGTTATATAATGTCTGCTATATTAAATTACTCACCCTTAGTTTCAGGTACTACAACCATAAAAATAAAAAAGTAGAGTTAATTAATTTATATTATTACTAAGGATTTTCGCCGAAAAATTTGAAAATCACCTATTAATAAAATTATTTGGATATATATTTTTAAGTAATATAAATATTGATATCAAAATGAGTATAAAAACAAATACTAAGAATAATTTAATATATCAAGAATAAAATTAACTCATTTATAATAATAGAAGTTATGCTACATTAAACCACTTTATTTAATTCAGTAATGATACTCCAGTATATATAAAAGAAAATTTTTATAATATTTACATATATATAAATAACGGCCATATAATAAAAATGAAAAATATTACATAAAAGATTTTGTTTAAATTGTGCAAGTCTCTTATACATTACTATTGTAATTATTCAAATGAAATTGTTAACATAATCTAAATAATATTAATGACGGAATAAATATGAATATCAAATAGCGTTTTCGTATGAACAATTTTATTACAGCCATCCTATTTGCAATATATGTGCATTATTATAGCTACAAAAGAAAAATTAGAAAATTAAAATATTACTAATTCAATATAATATCCACTTTTAAACTAGGTACAATGATCACGAATTAATTTTTTTTCTGTAATTTAAATCTTTAATAAATATATATATGCATAACAACATACCACGAAATATATAAAGTATATTAATGGTCATATAAACTTATATAATATGTATAAGAATATTTTTTTAATAAATTTGTAAGCAATACAAAAATGTATATTAAAATGCTTCTCTTTTAAGAGCAACTACAAAGAATACATAGTATACAAAATAAATATAAAACGATTTTAAGAATCTTATTTTGATTTTATAATATAATTTAAAGTTGAATGTCCTACTTTAAAAGTAATTATAATTTATTTTATAATTCTCTATAACTATACAATTCAAATCGATACTACTACATGGTGGAAATTATAACATATTTTATTTCATTAATATATCTGAAAATAACAGTATTTTTACTTGGACACATACAACCAAAGTTAAAACACTAAAATACTGATTTCTGCTTGTATAATTTATCAAAAAATTTTCTAATTATATATTAATATTTATAAATACACGCGTATTATAATATTGTGTATGTGAAATTTAAAATATTTAAAATATAAAAAACAAGAAATATATAAGTATTATTGCCTAAGATATAAGTTATTTTAATCGTAATATGCTTATAAAATTAACTTAATAATAATTATAATGAATGTAATAAATATATATGTTTTCTTTTTATATACGTATGTAACATTGTGTTATATAATACATTATTTTCGTTAATTCATTATTCATTTAATTACAAACACGTCAAATAAATATTCAGATAAACTGTATCTGCATCACATTATTACGATATATAATTTGAAAATTTTAATATTACAAGTATAATATTATGCCCACATAAAAATTAAATATTAAGATTATAAAATTATTTTATGCGAGTAATTTTAAAAGGTAAACAAATATAATAGTATGTAATAATATGTTTAACAAAATATATATAAAATTACTAATTATAAGATGTTTTTATACTACTGATATAACCTATACTAAACTTTGGTTTTATTTATATAATTTAATATTAAATTAACATATATAATCTTAAAAATAATCGCTTTATTATAATCGTAATCCATTGTTTAATCGTTTGTAAATATAGAATTCAAAGAGGTTATACTGAATCATGAAAATTCTTGTATATTTAATTACATTAAGAAATATGAAAGTAAGAATATATTCCGTTGCACATATACTACAAATTAACACACTTTTTTCAAATGATTGAATGAACGATATTGTATTAAAATATTACAATAATTATATAATATAATATGAATAATATTATTTTATAGAAATAGTATAATTAATATAATAAGAATATAATATAATAATATGAATATTGTATTAATAATATCTTGTTATATATATATTATAATATTATTTAAAATGTTACTATTTAACCAGTGTAAAATTAATTTAAAACAAACATCATAACTATTGACAATGTAAATTTTAGACTGAATCAGTAAACGAGATAACACAAAAATTATTAATTTATAAAATTTGATTGTATATTTTTAAGTAATACAAATATTGGTATCAAACTTTATATAAGAGAAATTATCAAGAATTGTTTATAACAATTATTATATACACTAATTTAAATAACAAAAATTATGCCAGGGCAAACATCTTTTTTGTGAGTTCACTTTTGACATTCTGATGTATATTTTTGAAAATTAAAATATTACACGTATAGTATTATATTTACAAACAAAGTAAATACGACTAATATAAATTTATTTTATATTATTTATTTTAAAGGAGAAAGAAAAATAAAGGCATAGTATAATAAGTTTATCACAATATTTATATAAAAAAACTAATTATAATATATTTTTTCAATATTAATATAAGCTATACCATAGATTCATTTCATTTTAAATAATTTATAACCATAGATATATAATATATATTTTGATATTTATAAGTCAAATTACCAATAATGTATGTTAATGCAACATTGAAAAATATATACATTATACCACGGATTTCTTGTTGTATAATTTAAAGTACAATTCATTTATATTACATTAACAATAATTCCGTATTTTTATAAAACATGGAATATAAAAAAATATTTTATTCCAAATATATAGTGAGAAATTACCATGAATATTTTATTATAATAAATAGACAATTCAATTATTAAAATAAATATTTTATAAGTATGACCAATAAGGTTCATTTCAAAAACAATTATTGTATTACATACGTTTATAATTTTGATTTAGGAATATATCGTCAAATCAATTTTACTATTACTTTTTTTTATTAGCATTATATATAAATTATTACATCTCAATTATTATTGGATATTGATAATGGTCTTAAATTAAAGGATAAAAAACATACGTATAAACAAAACAAATGATACTACAATTAAATATAATTCAAAGAAACCAAAATTAGGTATCCAGCAACCCTACAGAAGTTTAAGACGGTTGCGACCACATCACTGGAATGCAAATTTATAACGCTATACTGGACCATAGGAGCTATATTTTTTGCAGAATTATTACAAAATAATTTACGGCGGGAATGGGTCGAGAATCGAACACTCCATAAGGATGTGGTTAAAATCACATCTAACTCCATTATTATGATGTTTGCAAAATTGGGAACGGTTCAAAGATAAATAATACGCATATGCTGGTAATAAGTTATGGTCAAGACAAACTCGAGAGAAGTGTGCAATTTGAAGTCTATCTAAGGATAATTTATGGAACCATGTATGCGAAGGAATCGTTGGTGTTATCGATTTTTATCAATTAGCATATTCATTCAGTAGAGATGACCAATTTTGGTCCCATAACGTCTTAATATATTTCTTAAGATTTGGAATAATGTCTGAACTATGAATTTTCATCAAAGATGGAATGGAAATTTATACACTACGTTTGGCTTGATTGTCGGCAGTTTCCTTTCCTAATATGCAAATATTTCCAACATGAACTGGGTCTCATATGAAGCGAATAATATAACCTAATGTAGTCAGAGTAAGCGTGAGAACTCTAATTTGAATTATCAGGGAGAAAACATGAGAGTTAATTGGATAAGATAAAGGGCTAATAGATAAGACATTGAACCTCATAAAATAAAGAAATTATGAATAAGAAGTTAACGAAAATATATGAAGGACTGAATAATTACCCGAAATTCGGCCGAAAAGCTAAACGAAATGTTAGGGAAGTTGATATATGAGGAAATTACAAGATTTTGAATGAAATGTACGTATCACACGGAAAAGGATGATACTGAGTCGTCAATAAAAACTGGTTTAGAACCTAGGAAGTTGTAGTTTAAAAAATCATGAAAGAGAGCATTTGTTGAATGATTGAGTAAAGCAGCTAAATTTTGACGTGATGAATTTGAAAAACGAGGAGTCATAGTTATATCGGTTAGGGACGGTGAAGACTTCGAACGGGGTGGAGTATAAAGAAAGCCGATGAGGATGGGAAAGAATAATATTTTTAAAAGGAGCTAAGCTCCGGATGGTATTTAAGAGACGGGAAGAATTTTTAGTATGTATTTCCAGGCTAAGGCCACGTTACTGAACAGATCAATGATTTTATCACTGGGAAAATTATAAAGTTTAAGTATAAACATGCCAGCTAACGAACGAGCTCTGATCTCCAAAGCAAGACATACTACTTCTACTTCAATAGCCTTTGAAATGGACGACCTCAAACACTTAGTGCGGAGCGTAGACAGCTTACTTGTAGAGTACTCAATTTTTTCTATTGGGAATGAGCCGTTGATCCATAGAGAAATGAGCCATAGTCTAGCTTAATTTGGATTATAGACTTATAAATTAATAAAAGAGAAAAAGAATGCAACCCCAATTTAACACCACACAGAGCTCGTAGGATATTACGCCATTTTTAAGTAAAATGGGCTAAATATATATTGTAAGAAATCCACCCGAATCAACTAACAAATATGAGACCTAGATATTTGTTTTGTGGGACTGCAGGAATCTCTGTTCCTAGTAGTGTTATATAGTTAGGATTTTCTACTCTACATTTAGCAAAAATCATAAATTTGCTTTTATTGGAAGCTAAAGTGAAAAAAAGATCATTAAGCGTAGCAACTAAAAGGAATAAGGCTGAATTTAAACAGTCTTTGCCTATGTTAAGATCTTTGTTAGAGATGTGAATTAATAGGTCATCTGTATAAGCTGTTATCGAGACATTGGGAGAACCGACATTTTTAAACACCTGTCTAATGTAAGTATTAAAAGAATAACGTCCAAGCAGCTACTTTGATGTAGTCCTTACTAGATTCAATTAGTAATAGACTCAAAAGGTGAAAATAACTTTAGATGCTTTTCATGAAAGAGATTGGAAATAAATTAACAAAAATGAATTTAAAGTCGCATTAAATTTATTCGTGACGTAAGAGTAGGAATATGTATCGAAACATAAGAAACTTGAGAATATCAAGGAAAAATACCAAAGTAAATTTATGTTCACAAAATGCTTTATAAACATGATCAGTTAATAAAGAAAGAAACTCCATATTTTTTAGACCTTTACGAGAACCAAATGTGTTGTCTAGGAGGAGGTTATTATATTCTAACCACCAATTTAGTCTGTTTTTGATAATGTATTCAACAATTTTATATAAAGCTGATGATAAGGCTTTAGGATGAAAAGAACTATTAGAATTATTTTTGGGTATGGGAATAATTGGTAACTCCTTTTAGTGAGGAAGCATAATGCCTTTTAGCTATATACTGCTTAAAATGTCCATTAGCATTGTATAAATTTCCGATGGGAGATTTTAAATCAACAGTGGTGATATATATTCCATACCAGAGGCCAGAGATTTCTTAGAGAAAAGGAACATACGAAGTTCAGATAATGTGAAAGGGGCCGTAAGCATATATTCATGGAGAGGAATTTGCATATAAAGATATGGAAAATTAAGCGAAACCTCTCTATAAGATAAAACACTATCTGGAGAAGCCATCGAGCAGAAACCGTCAAACCAACCATCATTTATGTTTTATATTTAAATTTAAAAAATAAATAAAATAAAAACAAGTTTTAAATTTAAATCAATATTTAAATATTCATTTCTCAAACAATTATTAATATACGTATATAATTTCCATTAAGAAATATATCATTAAATCAACCTAACTATTATTTTTTTATAATTGTTATTTGAATTGAATTATATAAATTGCTATATTTTACCTGCTGCTGCTGGATAATCAGAAATCACAGCAAATGTCAAAATTATTAGAAATAAAAAACACGTACTGGAAATTATTTTCATTTTCTTGTTATAAAACTCGAAATGTTGTACGTGTAAAGACCAACAATTAAATGAAGAACGAGTAACAGAAATAATTTACTTACCGACTTTATTTACATAGTTCGAAAAATGGTTAATTTGTTTAGGTGTCCAATTAAAATGTGTTTAATTCGGCTATAGTTTTTTGCGATATGTGTTCGTGCATATTAGCATAAGTGTTTTAAAAAAATAAAATACGTGTTGTTTTTAAAACTTTAAACATCCGCTGAATTTAATAATGTTCATTCCAAAACGTGTTTATTATTTTAATATTTTGGATTATTTCATAGAATAGTTTATATATCCAAATTCATGATACATGCATATCTTACAATATTAAAATGATAATACCTTGCCGACAACCTACATATGGTTATTACTTCAATCATAATTGATGAAACAGAATACACGAAGTATAAAGGAACTTAAAAATAAATGAGAAATAGTCGAAATAATTACACGTTTTTTAATACAAGCATTCTACAAAATATACTGTTATAATATTTATCATTAGATTTTAAAGGATGATTGAATAATTACAGGATACATTTGTATAAGAAACAATTAGTCAATTAATTTTAAGGAAGAATTAGTCACCAACTTATAAAAATTAATCTATATCAAATTTACTCCATAAATACACTATACGTATATTAAAAAACTTCGGAAAACACAACAATAATAATTTTACGCAGTATACAGTTCTTTAGAAGAAAACAGTACATAAGCTTAAGCTTATACCATAAATGTTACAACATATATGTATAGCTTGGAATTATTCACTACCAAGACAAATATATATATATATATAATAATTATATAATTCTTATACTAATAGAAATCGTCATATAAATTATATATAATATATAAATAGAGATATTTCGGATAAAAATGTGAAAATGATAAAAATATTTATATTTAAATGCGTATAAGAAAAACTACTTTAAACAATTGGTATTGACAATTATGAAATACAGAAATATATAACAAGATAGACTATACCATAGGAAATCACTATGTTGAGAGTTACGTATACCTTATAGTAAACGACCCTCGTATTACAATAACAAACCCAGATTGTTATATTATACTCAAAGTGTCAATTTTTATTTAGAGTCACTCTATAGTATTTTTAAATCTATCGGATTTTTATATCGTCCTATACACCAACAATATTTACTAACTTAAAAACATAGTGCTGTCTACCTGTGTATAATGTATAAACAAGTGTGCTGTTTCACTAAATTTGTATTTTACAGTTTTAATAAACAAACAGCTATACGTTGTAAAATATATAAATATATTTCGTGGTTACGTTTTTAAGAATATTATATACAAAAAAATACTATAATTGCAATCATTAGTCGTGAGACATGTTAGAAGTGGCATGTTTAGGGAGTTAACATCTAATGAGCTTAATAAAGTTCATTTACAGGTTATTATTATTTGTTATAATTTA
>JAIPRN010005071.1:0-12070 GCA_025469175.1 Geopemphigus sp. TES_GeoC_2020 | reverse complement strand
CGATTCGACCACGGGCGTATAGGACACCACCGGGACGTCTGAAAACGGGCGGGCAGAGGTTTACTCTAACTACGCCGTCCGCGGTTCGTCCAGTACTCGTATATATTCGAAAACGTCGTTTATTCGCTTCGCGTCAATTCACCGCCCGAACACGAACCGATACGGTTTACCCGGCCACTGACATTTCGTATCGCGTAATTATTTATTCGCCACGTGACCGTCCATCCGCGTCGCGGATTCGTTTCCAATTATGCGAATTCGCGTGTTTTCCATTACTCGTCGTCGGTGGCGTACTAACTGGGGGGTTTTTAGGAATAACTTCCCCCGAAATATTTTAGGAAGAACTTACGAGATGTATATTTTCAGTCGATAATTAACGAAAAACTATTTTCAAACTTCGATACACGTTAAAATATAACGCGTTCGTTAAAAACGAATAATTACTTTACAATATGTCTCGTTTCGTTAGGATCGTCGGATTAATTTAATTAAAAAATTAAAACCTCCCCGAAATTCAGGCCCAAGTACGCCATTGTATTTAAATCGTCAAAGTCGCGCAAAAAACTACGATAATTATTTTTCCAGTTTACTAACGTCGACAATGTTCTCGTACGTTTTTACCATTATATTATGGCGCGGTGAAAATATAATCTCACTAATATGTTTGAAGACACGCGATTTTTATTACAGGCCACGACGTATCGTCTAATCGATGCGCGACAATACATCTTCGATCTTTTATGAACGGACGTCGAATATAATTTAATATTCGTACGGCGAAACGTACAGCTCAAAAGTCCACCGTGATATTATTATTTTAAATAAAAAAAGCGTTACGTTTTATTATTGTTCGTTATAATTATACGGCTATCGTTATTGTGTATTCGTTGAATTCGTGTATTAGTTAAACGTGCCGAAAAATAACGCGCATATTACACGAAACTGATGGCCAGAATGCGAGACAATTACGTTTATCGAAATCGGTTCTCATTTCGCGAAACGTAAAAATCGATTCGCGTATCACGAAATCGTTACATTTTCACGACGATTCACCGAATCGTGTCACGACGATACGGAAATTCGAAACGTTATTTCGATACATAGACGAGTATACGAGTTCGTGGATTGTACGCGATAAATAAATGTATACTTTTATCGTTTTTAAACGAATCGTATATTTTACGGTTATTCCCATAAAGTCTATTCGTTTACGAGTTCGATCGTTTAAATTTATCGTAATTTTCGTTGCTCACGTCGAACGATTAAATCAGATGCGCGTAGGTTTACGCGTCGATCCTAACAGTGTGTAGTAATAGTAGTAGTTGTAGTACGAGTCATAATATTTACCGCGACGATTTATTCGAATTCTTTCAGTAATTCGAGTTTAGTAAACCGAACAAAATGAAACGACAAAACGTACGTACGCTGTCATTGGTCGTTTGCACGTTCACGTATCTGCTGGTTGGTGCCGCGGTGTTCGACGCACTGGAATCGGAAACCGAACGTAAACGATGGAATCACTTACTAGGTCAGTACATTTACGTAACGCGAATTCGCGACGGCGTTTATCGTAATGTGGAACCGACGGATCGCGTGATTATCGAAACGAAAAAGGGTAAACGTAAATGTACCGACGTATACGACGGCGTTTTTACTTATACCCGGTTTTGGTCGGGTATATCGTCCGTATTTCGAGTATTCTTCGCCGGAGAATTCGAGTAGAACGAGTTTTGACATTTTACGATTTTCCTACCAACGTCGGCTTTATTTAACGGCGGTGTTTTTTTATTGCGTATAGGCCGAATACGCCGGACAAATAGCCGCCGAACGTGCGGCAACGAGTACTAACTACTACATATCGCGTTCACCCGGTAATCGTTTTCGTTTTAGGCTTAACAGCTTAATAATATTAAGTACCGAAAATTCTCGTCGATTCGGTGTGAAAACGGGACGTCGTCGGTTTTACACTTGGCCGTCTACACGCCGTCGATGATACGCGAACGGTTGAAACGTAAAAAACCGAAACGCTCTCCCGACCACGTTACAACAAAATGTTTCGACGGCGGTCAAATAGGGTATTTCGGGGTAAACACTACTCGCGTGCCACCGCGATTGTCCAACAGCTATTGCGTTTTATAAACGACTTCGTTCTCACGCACGTGTCACCGACGCGTTCTAATTATTTACGCCGTCGATACCGCGGAAATTACGCGTCGTTCCGGCCCGCCGAATAGAAAACATATTTAATCGCCGGAGATTGTACACGATGGCCGACACTTGGATATCATTCCGTTCCGATATTTCGTTTGTTTACGATACTGACGTACGTCCTAGAATTGTCGGCGGTCCGGGTGTTTACGAAGAAACATCCACCGAGTCCTTAGTAAAAACGAAAACGACGCCGATTCTTTACCTAAATACGTAAAAAAATAAACGCCATTATGGGTAATTTATCGTATTGACGAATGCGGTTGAACGGGAATTTTTTTTTTTGTTGGTTTTATGTCGTTTAATTTTCAGAACTAAAAGCCGCTTTGGTTAGAAAATACAGCATAAGCGAAGACGATTACAGAATGATGGAAGTAGCTATAATCGAGAATAAACCACACAAGGCCGGCCCGCAGTGGAAGTTCGCCGGCGCGTTTTATTTTTCGACGGTCGTTTTGGCGATGATCGGTAACGAATTGAAAACATTACGATACACACACGCGCTCGCGCGCACACACACATATATATATATAGCACATATACGTAGCGAGTTTTTTTTATTAAAAAAAAAAATGTCCAAAACTTCAGTACGTAAACTTATATACCGTACGTTCTGCTAGGTACGTTATATATTATACTTTTTTTTTGTGTTACAGGTTACGGACATTCAACGCCGGTGACGATTGGAGGAAAAGCGTTTTGTATGGCGTACGCGATGGTCGGAATTCCATTAGGGCTTATTATGTTCCAGAGCATCGGTGAACGTTTAAATAAATTTGCGTCAGTAGTGATTAGGAGGTGATCAATCGTTTTGAAATGCGATTTTTTTTAAATATTTGTTTCGAACGGTGTGGCGAAGATATAAAATAATTTGTCGGTTATACGGGAGACGATAAACCGATTTGAACGTACGAAAACCCTACGACCGATAGGGAAAACAATACAGGCGGACGATTATTGGCTCAGAATCTCGTGATTTTCGTTTACAAATTTATAACGTAAATTTTACCGATTTTTGACATTAGGGTAAAACGATATTTACGGACGATTCGTAACGAATTTACGCGGCTTACGGAAAACAAAAATCGTATACACGTAAAAGAATAAAACCTTCGATATTATAAAACGATAACTTCCTTAAGCGAAAATTGACGGAATTTTCCGACATTGTTGGCGAAATTAAGCGAATCGCATAAACGCGATAACTATTCGCGTTATCACAAATCTAAAGTTTTTATTATTTTCGCGATATTTTAATCGTACGGATATCATAACGAACCGTAAAATAAATTGGACAGGCATGAACTGGCGTATCACAGAGATCCACGGGAAGGTAGATTTTTTTTACAAATCGACGTCCATGAAGGATCCGCATAAGCGAGACTACGCCATTTCGATAATTAATAATAATTATAAGACGAATAACGTAGTTTTGTCAATAATAGTGCCGTGATAAATGTACGTGTATACTCTCCCTTTCTCTTAGTTATGTGTCCTTGCTAAGACCTGTTACCAACTGTATCAGACTGTTGAAAAAGAAAACTAGCTTTTTTACAACCATGATTAGTGAAAATTATAACGAAAAAAAAATTTATAAAATAACGTAAACAAAAATGATCGGTAATTAATACGTAATGTACTAATTAATTTTATAAGTATCGATAGCGCGAAGAAACTATAAATCGTACAATAGTCTTTGACGTAAATATCAATTCGAAAAAAATATGGAAACGCTAATATTATCGCGTCGTATGAGATTATTTAGCTATATGGGAATCACAACGAACAATTTTCGAGCGAAAGTAATTGTTCGAAGATTCGGGTTATGGACAAAAACGGTCCGTAATTTATCTATTCCAACCAACATTTATAACACTGCGTATTATAATTATAAACGTTACGAAAATTAATATATTACGAATCGCGTTTTCGAACAACTACCTAATTTTTCTGTAGATAATTAAATCGTTATAGTTTGAATACCACGAGTTGATACAGAATCTATACGTAAAACAGCGTTTCGGTAAAGCGTCAAATTCGATCGTTACGTATTTTTAACGTCAAAATATCGACATTTTTTTTACTAAAAAAAAAAAACCGCGTATATCATTCGTCAATTCGGAACGCGATATCTTACCCCGTGGTCGGGGTAAAAAGGACGCGTTCGTCCTTAATTATTTTTAATCGTCGAGCTCGTTGATACAAATCGAACTTGGGTCGAAATATCGATACGAGTAAACGACACGGATAAACGTGTAAAACACGTACTTAATTAAAATATAGTCATTTTATTTTCCGTGGGTCTAATGTTATTATTTGTCGTGGGGTGGGTGTCGGGGGAGGGGGACAGGATGGACGAGGGTAGGATATTTGTATAGGTGCGGGCAATAATGAACGCGAAAGTGGCGCGACATTTCCCGGCGGAACTTGTAGGGTGTGTGTCCACCATTATTCGTTACGATGTCGAGACCATCGAGAGCGACCGTCCATTTTTCGTACGTAGCCAGTGGTGGAGGGGACCAATTTGTCTATTTTTATGTAAAATAAAACGACGTTCGTCTACGTCGGCCGACAAATGCAACGAAATAAATAACATAAAGAAAAACGTGTAACGTGGTTCGATATTCACCAGGGCCAAACAGTATTTGAAATGTAAAAAAGAAGAGGCCACGGAAATCAACCTTATGTTCGCCACCGGGCTCCTGTCGTCGGTAATCATCACCACGGGCGCGGCCGTGTTTTCCAAATACGAGGGATGGAGTTATTTCGACAGTTTTTATTATTGCTTCGTTACGCTCACCACCATCGGGTTCGGAGATTACGTCGCCCTACAGGTACTTATCAGATACTTAACAGTAATTACCTATTACGTTTACGTTTTCGTCGCCAGCGTCGTATACGCCTAACCGGTCGGTTAGACGTCCGTCTAATGTACGCCCGAACGGCCGCTTGTACGGGTTAAAAATGTATTTTTAACGCGAAATTGCCGTTAGAATCGACGCTGCGTGCACGCAGTTTTCTTCGCCGCGACACGGATGTAACGCGTTTGGTTTGTATAACGATAAAACACGGCCCGTAAATAAATATATATTATTATTATTATTATTATTATTACTATTATTATTATTATTATTATTATTACGTTCGCTTCCGAACGGATCGATTGCTAAGAGGTTGCGTAACGTTCACCGTCGTACGGTTAAGCACAATGTGTCCTACGAACCCGCCGTACTGTTTACGAACGCGGGCCAAAGACCTCGTAGCTTACGTCTCTGTCGTCCAGACCGATGACGAATTCGGAACGGTTCGCCGTTTCTATTATTTACCATCATCTCGTTATCGTTTAACGTTAAGCCGTTCGGCCGAACGCGTTGATGCTATTGTTCCACTTCGAAGTTTTTTTTTCGAAACGTGTAAATGTGTTCGCTTATTATCTTATTTGTCTATAATAATAATAAAAAAAAAAATGTTTTCTACAGAACCGTTATTGTGTTTCAACGAAATTGTTGTTATACGTACGTATGAACAAATACGTATCGAAATTATCAATAAGACGACAGGTGTTAACATATTATTATTATTATTATTCAAACGAACGTCGACAAAATATAATCAACCACTCGTCGTCGCGGTCTTCTTAAGACAAATATTTACAAAAGAAAATTACAACGAAAATAACGACGTATATATGGGTAATGGATCGACTAACGTTGTCCTTCAATAAGGAGTGGTACGAAATTTATTCCAATACGTCACCAAATAGAAATAGCTGACACAGTCACAACCATACGTATATTGTGTAACGCGTGTAATATCGTTTATCGGTTAGGCCAGTGACGATTATGTCGTAATTAAATTCTATCGTTTTCGACGTGCCGCGATCGAGTTTTGTTTTTTCGAAAATCGTTAGGATTTTTAACATTCGGAAAAACCGGCGGGTACGATACTCCTTGAGACCTGTACGATCCTACACCATACGGTAGACAAGATAGGAGGGGAGAGGAAGAAAACGATTATTTATCCTAACCGTTTTGTCGTACAAAACCCAATTTTAGTTAACCTAAATGGTTTTGATGCCGAAATGAAACCAATACGCAGTACCGACCTAATAACGAACCGCCGAAGCGTAATTCCGAAAAGTCGAAACGTTCATTTTTCGCGGTAAAAGAAATATTACAGAACCGACGATTTCTGTCTGCGTGTATGTCACGGCCATCGGTGTTATTATTTACTACGTTTGCAATTACCAGTTATATTTAGAAGATAAACGCGTACGAATTCGTCGTGATTATATTGTAAATTATCGTAAACAACAAAGTCGGTAATAAAAAACAAAAAATCGTTAGATATATAACTGTACGTACAAAAATAAATACACTGTAATTAAAACATTATATCGGTCGTCAAATTATTATTAAAAACGTCGCGGGCAATATAATGATCATTAGGTACCTAATAGATATAATACAATAAATACTATCGAAACAAATTCCGTTATTAACTTTCCCAACATTTATTCGGGAAAATCATTCGTTATTTGAACGTAGTGAATTATATAACAAAAACGAAATATAACCATGTGTTATACTTAAATTAATAATCGAAATCGATACAAATATTCGAGAGTTGTATTCAAAATAAAAACGAATATAAAATGAACGCGACAATTCTAACGAGAAAATAATTTCTTTGAACGTTCCGTAAATTGTCCACGAGCTACAACCGTTTAACTGCCGAAATTGTATTTCGACGTTTTTTATACGCCGTCGAATAATTATTTACCGAAAATTCATACACGGACCGGTCGATTTCAACATTTCGTTGCAATTCCTACGTACCGTAAACAAACGTGAACTTTTAATTTTTAAAGCTCTATTGTTTTTTTTTTTATACGTCGTCTTATAAAACTGAAACGGAGGAACGTATTTTTTCTAATATTCCGTTTAGGTAGTAATTAAAAAGTAGGTCGCAGGAGTCACTTTTTAAGTAGTTCCGTGGAAACGGTTATGATACTAGTATCTACATTACCTAACAATATAATTTATTACGCTTATAAATTCACGTTCGATATTAAAAAGTGTTGGAGGTACTACCCCGGTTAAAAGAGACCTTTCTGGGATTTAAAATATTTGATAAAACGTCTCTAAGTAGGCAAATTTTCGTATCTATTGAAACGTCTCGTCATTTCGCCGTGCCTTAAACGTAAATATTTCGTTACTCGGGAAATATTTCGCGAACCTTAAAAATTGGCGCTAATGAATTTCCATAAAACTATAGGTTCTTTAAGAAGTTATAATCAAAATTGTATGTTGTACTGTTTCCAAATCGAAAGTCGGTACGATTATCACGAAACGAGGGACGACGGGTAAAAATAGAGAATTAAGGGCGAGAAAAGCGTTTTTAAAAACCGAATCGTTTATATTTCCCGGGAAATAATCTGATTCGTGACGAAACGGTCGATTTCTGTTGAATAGGATTTTGCGCAAAGCTGGATTTTCGTGTTCACGAATACTATTTGTGCGGATGTCCTACAGTAAAAAAAAACGTCACACGTTGTTTTTTTACAAATTTTACGAAAACCAATTTATAACGGATTAAAGCGTTCTCCAGTGTTTTCTTCATATTCATTTTCGTAGTTAAACGCGTGAAAAAGTAACGTAAACCGGTAAAATCGAAAAACTTGGAAATATTCTTGTTATTCACCGAACGATTATAGAACCGTAAAAATTAAATATCAAGTAATTCGAAAGTGTTTAAATTCGTGGATTAAATCGATCGGATAGGCGTTTTCACTGTGTCATCAAAGTTAATGGGATTCGACGTCATTAATAATGTATAACTACCGAGAAGAAAAGCTATAATTATTTGCGACTGCGGAAATTCGCTCGAGTGTACCAAAATTGATCCCGAGTGAAGGAGTGCTCGGACGAGTGTTTTAGTGCTGTGTAAGAGACCATAATCGACGAAAAATGATTGAAAAACTGTAAAAAGGCGAATTAAATATTTGGCGTTTAATTGTTTGACTGATAAGTCAACGCTATAATTTCAAGCGAGTTTGATTTTTTATTTTGTTCTTTAATTAATTTTTTTATCAATAATAATCGTTTTGGTAAAACGACAAATATCTTACATACCTGAAACCGTCGAATTCGCCAATCGTGGTTTAACGTCCGTGAAATTTGTTTTAAATTTAATTGTATTTCGCGCGTTTTCTCGAAACGTGTCTATACATTTACAGGAATCAAACGTAGTTGAATAAAACGACTAAAACGTCGAAAAGCGCGTGAAAAAATCCACCGAAAAAATACTACCCGTTTCGGAATAAAAATCGAAAAATAAATAAATCGCCTGGATCGAAACTCGATCTTATCTCGAAGTTCGAAAAAACTATTTCGTAGGTTTTTTTTTTTAATTCCACGACGTTAACGTATATCTTAAAATCGAATACTCTATTGACAATATACGTGACGGAACCCGGTCGTTTCCGTTCTTTGTTCGCTGCACGAATTATCATTAATCGGGACGAAACGAATTTAATTACGAAAAATATATGCGATCTACGGCGAACGTAAGTGAACTATCGAATTATGTGGAGCGTTTAGAAAATACGAAATACGCGTTGCGCGTACACGCCCGTGCCAATACGGAACCGTCTGTCTAAAGGGTTTAGCGTTTTGGGACGGACGTCTCTAAGAACGTTATTATTCGTCGAGTTAATAATTCCATTAATTCGCGTTTCCTTAAAAGCGAACTAAAGTTCAAATATGTAATATTATCGGAAACATTACCGATGGTCGTTTCCCACGACGGAGTTATAATGAATTTCTCTCGCGTTGCGACGTAGTTATACTCACCGTTTCCCCGTTTTCGTTTTCAGTCGTCCCAATCGATTTACTATCGTGTATTGAATCGAACGGATTTTCGCGAATAAAACGGTAAAATAACGATTTTTAACGTTTTATAATTCGTAATCCGAAAATATAATTTCTCGGAGTTCAAAAAAATATCCGTTAACATCCTTCCCCCTCCTACCCACTTTTCGTAATTATGACGCCAATTTCTCATTATTTTCGAACATGTCCCGGGGGATATTTGCCGTGTGGCCAGTTTCACTCGTTTAAAACGTGCAAATTAACGATAACGCCGTAATCGACCGTATTTTCGGGAATGTAAAACGCGTACAGGGGTGCGTTCGCGACGTTTTTAAACGCGAAAGCTAGGCGCTATATTTATATTTCGCTCGTAATTATTATTAGCGCTTATTGGCGCTTTTAGCGAACCACCATAATTACGAACGTATAGTATCCCCGTTAGGCGACGTTTACCATGGTCGATTTCACGAAATGAATATACCTTTGCCCTTTTAAAGAAAAAAACGGTATTCCGTTGTTTACCATGAATGTCTTCGTTCGACGTCTGTACAAATAACGAGAACGATATTTTTTTCCGATAATAAATTCATTTTTACCACTCCGCGTTAGGGTTTGGAGATAGATATATTCTACTCCACAAAATGAAACGATCTTCTTAGCATTTCGAATCCACGCGGATAATTCTAATCGATATAAGTACTGTCATATATTTAGGGGCGAATAACGAAACTTCCCTTTAGAAGTTAACGTGTCGATCAGTCGATCGTTAATAATCGTCAAACGGCCGTGCGCGACTCTTACCCTTCGGTTATTTAAAAAATGGTTTTTCGTTTTTGTTTGTTCAATCCACTCCCGTTTGAAAACAAATTACTACGTTCGTATTGCGTCGACCGTACGGCAAATAAATCGAATATCGAAAGGCGTGTTGATTTTGAAAAGTTTCGTAACAGGGATGAGGGGAGAAGGTTTTGACGTTACGGATGATTTTGACACGAAAATCGTATTCAAGCGTGACAGTCACGGGCTACGCGCGAAAACTCGAATATATTTCGACATCCTTCGCGTAAATCTTCCGACTGACGTGTTTTGCTTAAATCCGCTGCCGCTGATTCGTATTTAATTTAATTTGGTCCCGGGCTGCCGTTCGATTGCGCTCGACGTATGCAAACGCGATGTTTTCCCGCTATTCTGTCGAAAAAGTGTGTCACCGCCACCATCAACTCCGAGTCGTAGTATTTCCTGGTATCCTGCGGATTCCGAATACTTCGACAGCTATCCCCAGTACCTTCTCCGAACGTGATTTCCTCTTTTTGTCCGCCAACTTTACCGTATTATTTATTTGACATCTGACGAACGGTTTTTTGAGGTTCGTTTTACGCGATTATGCTCTCGCGCCGCAGCGATCGCGATCCCTGACCACTTATTGTGGAGAACACGTAACACACCGCGTCCATCTGAAACACGAGGGAGTACAACGATATTAGACTTTCGCACGTATTTACGTTAGCCTTGGCCGATCCTCTCGACCGCAGGACATTTTCGGGAAAACGAGACACTCCGGGCACGTGTAGATCACGCACACGGGACACAAACGGAACGAAATGGGTTCGCCGAATTGTCGGGGGTCGTTTTGTTTTACACGATCGACGAAAGGACCCGACATTTTCGAGTACGAATCACACGGGTCGTCGTATGTTGTTATAGAGCCGTACTCGTAATTACGTAACCGCATTACGAACACGGTTATAAAATGTATAACAACAAATCGTATTTTCATTCCCAATTTAATAAAGTATTTCGCTCGTCAAAAAAGGCTATCGTTTTCTTTATATATATATATATACTCTATATACAAATTATATAAATAACGTGTTTAATATTTTAACGTTACTAAGAAGATAATACTTATACAAGTTATGACGCGATAGTCCGTTAAGTATCGACGTCGATAATTATTTCTACGTAAAAGTGTCCCGTTAAGTCGTATTATTACCGTTCGAAACCAATAAAGCCGCTCGTTACGAACCATTTCGATGCGACTTTTGAAGCGTGCTACTAAAAACTACGAAATTCGATACCGTGTTTGTAAGAGGAAAACGTGTAGCTCCATATATAGGTTTTTTATAATCATTCGTGTTTTTGTCGTACATGCCCAATGCGAAAATCGCGTAATCGAACAGGATTTTTCAGAAAACGTTCGATGAGCAAGCGTTGATATCCCGACAATAATATATCGTCGCGTGATTTCGAGTTCGAAAACATTATTAACGGACGTTCGACAACATTCCGAACCGCCGAGTTTATTTATTCGGTTGGAAATTAATTAGAACCACCTATTGGAGTTATTATTAAATAACGTCGAGTTGTTTCAAAACAAAATCCGTCCATACGCCAAACGCGTTTTTTTTTACCCCGGAGTTTCTTAAACCGCTTTTACTATAGTTATTGATTTGACGTTAATTTATCGGCAATTTATCGTCGTTTACCGTTTTTTGTAACTTATTTAATTGCCGCATTATTCGGTACTAAAAATAAAACGGCGATTAAATTATGACACACACTTTCGACCAGATATCAGGTTGTTTGAAAACGCTATTATCGCTTTACGCGGAATAAAATGTAATACGATAAAAGCTACTTGTGTATGTGCACGGTGGAACTTTGTTGTAGCCTACTAAACGCGTAACATTTTCATTCCCTATCCTTATATAACCATCTTAAACAAGACCTTTGAACGTTCGTTAAAAAACGTATAAATTCAACGTACGTAGTTTTCGTTGAGTGTAATACGAAACCTTAATAAACATACACTTCTCTTTCTCTCTTTTTATTTCTCTATCTCTAACTCACTCTCTCTCTCCCTCTATATATATATATATATATATATATATATATATACATATATATATATACACACACACACCCACACACACACACACACACACACACATACACACATACACACACACACACACACACACACACACACA
>JAIPRN010005070.1:0-12074 GCA_025469175.1 Geopemphigus sp. TES_GeoC_2020 | reverse complement strand
AATGTACTGGTAAAAATACGAAAAAAAAAAAAAAAAAAAACTCGTACCGGTTACATCGCTACACAATATACACTCGCGGGGATCATTACATACAGGCGTGTACGCCAAAAAGAGAACGGCCTTTATCGCCTACAACGGTTTTCCGTTAAAAACGCGTGTACGTAAACACGCGACGACGACATTCGTTTCACTTATTCGTCGAAAAAAACGTCCGTTGTAATTTCATGAACGTATTTATCGCGCTCGCGAATATGACGAATCTCACGAAACGTTTCGTCTCTTTACGTCTTCTCGAAATAATCTCGTATTCGTACAGAACTCTACCGTCTTCTTCGCAGTCGTGTCGCTTCGTTTTCGTCGTACGGCCGTCTAATTTTCGTTTTATCGTCGAACAGAATTGTTTACGCTAAATCACGAATATCGTATATACCTAACGGCAATTCGTTATATCCGTTTTATTATTATTATTATTATATTTATTCGTTTTATCCGCGGATAAACGGTTCGCCTTGTGAAACCCTACCGACGAAAATACTACCCCACATGTTTTACAATCGCCACCGGACCACCGGCCGTGTTTACCGACTTTTTCGTCGACGGTATGTCTCGGTCGCGTAGTGTGACGACGGGATTTTCGACGTACCGACGTACAGTATTCGGAAACGATTTGAAATATATTGTCGTCGGGCCTTTACCGCGTCAACCGCCGCGAATTAAATTAATAATATTTCGTATCGTTTCGTGATTTTCAACCCAAAACCGTTCGATAAACGCGCGCCTAACAATCGTCGTATAAATTATACGTATTATATATACGGCGATATTAAATTCTATTGTAGTTCGTGAAAACGCGTGTCGTTTTATCATCGCAGGCAGGTCGCCTACCGCCGCCCTTATTCGTTATTCGTTTAATTTTTACTACATTTTCAAAAGAATACGTTATTATTACGTTCGACCGTTTATTTACTTCGCGTTGTGTTCTACGGTATTTCGTGAGTTCCCGCCGCGCCGGGTATCGTAAATTTTTAAACGTTTCCAACGTGACGACGATCCATAACGAATCGTCGTTGTTTTCCGCTTACGGCGTACGTATTGTAATAACGTATAGCGATTATCCGACGGTACTTGTATGGCGCCGTACGGGTTTATTATTATTTCGACGCTTCGTCGAGTATTTATCGATTTCGTAACGCCGCGCGCTCGCTACCGACAATATTATTCGTCCGAACTTCGTTCACCCCGACCGCGGAATAACCGCAACAACAAGCGGTTTTTCTCCATCGATAATGGGCATCATCCCACGTGGACATTTTTCTCTACTTTCCGCGGTTTTTTTTCGCGTTTTTTCTACATACCGAGTAGGTTTTCGACGAAAACCACAATCGCCGCCGCCACACTTATCGGATTCCGTGTCGCGTGTATGTACGCGATTAGTAAAGCGTGTGTACCTCCCGTCAGTTACTTAAAACCGACTGTCTACTCTCGGGATTGATTGTTTCGAACGAGACCATCGGGAAGGGGACGTCGCCGTTTACAACAATTTGTCGGCGGGGTGTTCATTTTCGATAATTTTATTTCCGTTCGATTTTTTTTACGCGTCGCTGCTGCTCGGTACACTACACACGGTCTGTCGTCATAACCGTACGGGATACATTTTTATTTTCGTCTTACGAACCGTGTACTGTTGGGGATCGTCTATCGTGCGGACGATTCGTTACACTCGCCGTTATAAACGAAAACCGAACGAATTATGTACGTCGTATAACCGCCAGTAGTTTTTTTTTTTGGTAAACCGTTTACGCCACTATATGGTATACGTTGTATTTGATTACTCGAGTTACCGCGGTACTTAATATTATATACGCGTGGCCATTTTGGGCGATAAGAGGGGGGGACCGCCGATTATTCACGCGTATAGGGTAACACGCGCGAAACAACGTCGTCGGAAATTCGCGCATTTACGCCGACGAAACGATAATAATTATACACGATCCGTCGTAAAATATGTTCGTATTATCGACGCGGCGAATAGTTTCGATTAAATCGGGTCCGATGTTTTCGTCGTTGAGTGGACGCACGGACGAAAACCACCGCTGTTCGCCGTCCTTTACGCGCGTGCGCAACCACCGACCGAGTCTTCTTGGACGTGTAGGAGACCGGGCGACGAACAGCGACCGACAGCACGCGTGTGTGTTTGCTTGCCCTCTTCGTCGTCATCGCTTCATCATCAAAACTTACTCGAACACACAATCTTATCTTTCTTTTTTTACTCGCGGACGACAACGGTCAACCGCGCTAGACCATCGAAAGAGACGCGCGTTCCCGCTCGCCGGCGCCAACGACGCCACCCCGCGCCGTGTCGTCGCGTTAATCCGATACGTTCGAAATAATAAAACGCGCGACTCGCGCCCCGGGGGAATTTGCCGCGTACGCGCTTACACGTCGGGATATCGATTTTCGATAAAACCGAATCGTTTACCGCGCTACCACTACTATTCCTCGTGTCCCGAAACAGCTCCCCTCCCCATCGGTTGGAGGTACCCCCGCGTCGTACGGTTTTTTTTATCGCGCGAAACAACCAACGGAAGAGGCCAAGGGGACCGGTCGCGGTTAAAAATAAAAATTCCCGTACTCCTCTGGACCGCGCGCACGAGTGCGTTCTCGAAATCGTCGAGCCGTCGCACTACCGACGCTAACGGACAGGGAGGAGGGTGGATGCTCTACTCGGACGCGTACCGTTTTATTATAAACGGACACGCCGGCGGCGAATTTTCGCCGTAAAAACTATTTATTGTTTTCCCCGTAAAACGTTCGATTATTGTTTATTATCGTTCGAGGTTTTGCAATCGACGCGCGTTGTACGAACCACGCGTGTATATTTATCGATTATATATATTCTATCGCGTATATTTTATTTATTTAACGATTTATGGCCGGGACGAAAATCTCCGCGCGACTTACGGACATTTTGTGCGACGAATTGTGGTGACGAATATAATACGCGCGCGATACGAATAATATACGCTCTCGATAAGAAGAGTAAAGTTTAAATATTACGTACGTGTGTGCGTGTGTGTATTCTAACGCCACAAATATATTCAGATTGCAATCGAGTATTACACGAACGCTACTATTATTGTGAACAAAATAACCTGGCCCTTTGAAGTTCACGCGAGCGTATGTTTTATGCAAAAGAATATAACCAAATAAATAAATAGTTAAATAGAAATTCCGCGCGCGCACGTCGCCCATTGTATTTATTATTCGTGCGTATCGTAAAATAATAATACTATCGAGGTTTTACTTAAATATGTGTAAACGCGCGCGCGTGTGTGTTCGTTACACCGAGATATTCTAATAATAACTAAAATAAGTTTATTGATTTTATCTCGAGTCTCCGATGTTGCGTACCCTATCGTTCTCTCTTCCTAGCTACGCGTACGTGTTACTCGTCGAACTTTATTTCGTTTTTATTATTCGTTTATTACCGTAGACTCGGGGAAAATTTCGTTTTGAAAAACGAGAATCACTTGCCCCGGATAAGATAGCGTAACGCTTTCGATAAACGATTATTTATCGTCGTTTTTCCGATAAACCGACCCGATGTTTTAATCGTACCCGTCGTTTGTTTTTTTTTTGTCGATAAACGATTTTTTCACCGTGGACATTTTACGTTTTCTTTTTTCCGATTTCGCCGGCTAAGTACACACGAAATAAAATATAACGGCGCGTGTCGTGTGTTGTTTAGGCGTTTAATAATCGTACAGGTAGTCGGCCGCCGCTGGCGCACGCCTCTGTGACTTACGTGCAAATGTGTGTGTGTATTTTACGACGGCACGCGTGTTGTACAACGAATACGATTATTGAAATCGAGTGGCGCGCGCGCGCGTACCTTTACCACACACGCGCAATAATAATTATCGCGAGCCCGGAAGTCGGCGCATTTGTTTTGGCCGACAAACAATATATTATAGATAAATATCGCGGCCGTAAGAATTTTTTTTATTCCGAAACGATTTTCACGCGCGTGGGTTCTCGCGATTGTCATTTTAATCGGCGCCTCGTATTATTTTTGGCTCGTGTGTATTACAATACGAAACGCGTTACATATACATATATATATATATACGCGCCGCGTATAAATGGTTCGTCCAACGGCGCGTAATTGGACGTACTCGATCGTTATTTTCTGCCGTTTTCGGAGGTATATTTATCGTTATTTTCGGCGCTATCCAACGGCCCTTTCAATATAAAAAGTACCTCCGATCCACGTGGCAAACGACGGATCTCGATTCGGAACGAATCATTCGTTACGAATAAGGGATATATAAAACGCGCGTACTATAGTCCTTTTCCGTTTTCGGTCGTTGATAAATATCGGTCGCGCTAAATAGGCGAAATTATTATACCTAACCTATTGTGCGCGCGTGTATCGTTATATTATATTAGAACTACGGAACGTCGTCGTCGTCGTCGTCGTCAATTACCGTTTATACCTGGGCTACCCGACTTAGGGGTAGCCTATACACGACCTGGGGAGGAACTTTATTATTAACTTTTCGTTTTACGGTAAAAATCCGTTATTTTTTTATTCCAACTACGTACGTCGATTTCCCGGTATATGCCGTGTTTTTTTTTGGCAACCCAACGTGGTGACGGGCCGTTCGCTCCTATATACGCTTATATATATATATATATATTTATATAAATTAGGTAAAATTATGGAATCGAACGTTCGTTCACGATTATTGTTTGGGCGAATCGTAGTATTATGTGTCCGGTGCGGCGGCTTAATGATTGTAAACGATCGGTGTTCTTAGTCTTCGTCGTAATTGCTCATACGTTATGAGCGTAGTTAGGCGCGTATACCCGCGACATTAATTAAACGTGTACCGTACGAATAATTTACGCGGCTCAAAATCGCGCGCGTTTATATAGTAATAGTTACGGCTATCGGACGTCCGTCCGTTGTACTTCGTCGTTTATGTTTTCGTTCGTACGACGAGTTTTTTTTGTTTGTTTCGGACTTTGAACTTATTTACGGATGCGTCGATCGCGTGTTACGTACGTACGGTCGCCGTGACAATAACGGAATATACGCTCGACGGATTTTCGTTCTTTTTTTTTATAATCGTCGTTTAATACGCTTTTGTTTCCTGCTAATTTGTCGATAAAAATTAACGATAATACGCCCGTAAAAACCGCGTTTTATTAAATCGTTCGGGTCCGTACGTAATTTCTATATATACAATCATTAACGCGTTATCTCCCGACACTGGCGAACCGATTTTCCGCCGGGACGTTATATAATTGTACACGTAGACCGCCACCACGGTAAAAATAACGAGTAATTATGTATCGATAATATTAAACGCGCGTTTTTGTTTTTTTTTTTTTGACCGGCGGGGAGGGGGAGACAACTTAATTCGACCTAAAACGCGCGTCGGTATCGATTGTTTATAGAAAATAATCGCACGTGCGCGATTATTATTATTTACGCCGCGAGCGTAAAATAAAAAAAACCAAGTAGTATTTTATCGATACAGACAAGTAGTTCGTATACGCCGCCGCCGCCGATACACCGTTCAAATATACGCGCGTACGCGTAAATGCGGTAGAAACACGGGCCTTTACCAAATACGAGAGAATTCGGCGGTGGGAAATTCGGAAAAAGGACGGCCGAAATATACTGTACACGTAAAACGCCAATTTACGATATACGTACGTAGTAGGAGGGTATTTTTTGTTTACGAAAACGCGTGTACTCCGCGTAAATAGCCAATATATGTTCGCCGGCGGATACGCCGCTATAATACGGTTACGTATTCTCACGCGCCAAGAAGTCGTCGTGTGTTGTTCGGCGGCGTGCAACTCGTACACGTTCGGTGGCGCCCCGCTACGTTTCCGAATAACGAGCGTTTTTTTCGCCAAACATCCCGCGACCGAAACGGCGCGTGACGACCGCGTCACGGTGGATCCCCACCTAACCGACGCGCCCGTATGGGGTCCTTTAACGATTTGTCCCGTTCATTTCGGCCACTTTTTTGTCGTGTGATATGGATATGGAAGGGTCCGCCGGATACAAGTGTGTGTTTCTCTTCTACCGTATGTTTGGCGGCGCTTCGAGTCCAATAAAACGACGAGTAAAAAGTAAAACGCCTCGTCCCGTGTGTGTTCGTAGCCGCGGTTCGTTTGTCGCTCGCGACATCTAATCTCGCGTTTTCTGGGGAACGACCGAGGGGTGGTGCCGTACGGGGTCGCGCGCGAATTCGACGACGTGTCGAATTTCGCGTTGTTTAAACGAACGTCGCGCGCTCGGTCCAAACCCCGCCGGTCTATCCGGAGTATTATAATACGTACGTGTTTGCGCTTGTGTATATATATATATATCGTAAATCGAAACGCGTCCGAATATTACGAATATCTGCGGGCTTTGGTTCGATAACAGCAACAATAATAACTACGACGGCCTTGAACACACGGTTAATTTCTCCGTTGATTCGCGCGACGACAATTATTCGCTCCGTCCGATAAACGCGCCGCGTATCCTCGCCACCGCCGTCGCGATTTACTCGACAATTTCCGCGTACGACGATTAGCCGACAATTGTTCGTTTCGTTTTTGCAAATTGTTCGCGGCGTATATGCGTTCACGTCCGGAGTGGTCGAAATTCGACTAAGATCGGGCCGCACAAAACTCGCGCGACGAGTACAGGGAACCGTTTATCATATATATATATATATAACACGACCGTGTTTATCGGCCGTGTACACGTTCGATATGATCATCTTGTACACCGTCGAATCTCTCTCGGTATACAGGTGGTAAGCGGCGGTTATGAACTCGACGATAATCGCGATTGGGGGGATTCGATCGCGGGCGTGTTTACCTTATAACGACGGACGGGAAATGAGAATGCGACAAAAATATCCGAAAATGCCCGAAACCGTTAAAAAAAAAAAAATTACGCGTCGTTCGTGGTACGGTATGGTATTCTCCGGGAGGGAAGTTCGCGACGGAAATAAACTTCTTGTGTCCGAACGATTTCTTTGTGTCTCGTGCACGCGCCGCCGCGATATTTCCCCTCGGTGTGGGAAGATCGTCGTACTCGCGTCACTCCGTCGTGTCTACGAGAAACGCACAATACCGCCGAGTTTCGTGTTCTGGTCGCTGTTACGTTGTTCGTTTAAAGCGCCGACGGGGAGGGGGTTGTAGGGGTGGGTTATCGGCCCAGCCCGTATTAACTACCGAGAAACGTATTACGGGTTTTCGTTCTCGCGACGAACGCGTACCATTCGTACGGACTTGAACAGAGAGAGAGAGACGACCAACGAAACGTGCGCGGGTTTCTAAAAACGTTTTCTCAATTACGATTTCTCCGCCCCGCGTTCGTCGTGATTGGTTACTATTTACGGCGTAATACGTTTTAGGTAAATACCGCGATCGCGTTTATTCTCGTCGCCATTATCGTACGCGTAACGTGTGTACAGCAGTAGTGTAGTACGCCTTTAACGTTTCGTAAGCGAACCATGCCCCGGTGACAAGGAGATCGGTGACTAAATAATCGTACTTTTATCCTCTTTGCGCGAATATACACCTCTAACCGGGTGTGTGTGTATGGGGGGGGTTGGTGATACGAGCGTATTGCTCGTCCGTGTACGCCGGGACCTCATCCGTCTTTTTACCCGTCGTGTGTAGAGGCTACGGAGGATTTACTTACGATGTATTTATTTACGTTTCGTTCGCGACGGTGGTGGGGATGGTTGGTGAGTAGAGTACACGCGCGTCGTAATAGTAGTGGAGGTAGTATGTCGTCGTCGTTTTTTAACCGACGGCAAATAAACGAATACGCGCGATACGGTATCGATTAAAAAAAAAAAAAAAAAACCCGGACCCCCCCCCATTTCGTAGAACACCGCGCGCCGCCCCGAATATACGTGGAGAATAAACCGGACGGAAGAGAGACGGAGATATTTAGTAGAAAAGTTCGTTTTGCTCCTGGCCGCCCATTATTACGCGGTCCGCGTTTCCGAACGTCCGTTGTTGACGCGCGCGACATTTCGACGACCGGGCGAACAGAGTGCCGCGTAAAAAGCGAAATAAATAATAATCGGACTGTGGACGGCACACGACGACCGGGAGGCCGCGCGGTGGGAGGTTATTATTATAATCCGTTGCCGCCGCGCTCCTCCCGCGGTGTCCGCCGTTGTTGTAATAGTAGCGTGTGTACGCAAGCGCCCAAGGTCAAAACGGCGGCGATTCACTGCCAAACCCGACGCGCCGCCCGTACTTGTGTTTATTCGCGCGTGTGTACACTCTACACTCTGGCGTGTGTGGTGTTCGCCGACGAAACGTTTCGGTCGTTGAGAAATTCTTCGTGCGGTCGTTCTATAAACGCGCGCGCCCGTGACGCGACGATCACACGAGCAAGCGTGTTGTCGGCCCTCCGCCACCAATCCCGCCGTCGCAATAAAACGCGCCGCGAATTCCGAAGGCGAATTATTCGTCGCGTTTCTCGGGTAGAATACGCGTAAAACTATATTACGGGGGGGGGGGTTTTTGTCAAGGACGTCGAAACGAAAAAAAAAACGCTTTCCGTTCGACTAGAAAGTATATATATATACCGAGTTTACACGGATATAGAATTTACGGGAAACGAAAAGTCGTCCGTATTAAAAAGCGTCTCTCTTCGTGTGTTTCAGTTCCAGCAGACAGATGCGAAATCTGGCCGAGAAACAGCGCCGGAACAAATTGAACACGTGCATCAGCGAACTGTCCCAGCTCGTGCCGTTGATATCGAATTCCAGTAAAAAAATCGAAAAAACCAGCGTGCTCCGGCTTAGCGCCGCCTATCTCCGGCTGAGTCGACGTACGTGCCCGCCGCCGTCCCATTTACTACGGCGGCCCGTTCGCTACCGTCCCGTCCCCCGTCCCCTACTGACGACGTTTTTGTTTTATTATTCCGCAGTGTTGATGGGCCTCAAAGAGAAACGGGAACAACTGCCGGTGTACATCAACGAGATCAATTTGGCCGATCTCATGCTGGACGTACGTATTCTCGCTCTCTCCCGTCGTCGCACGACGCCTATTGTCGCGCGTCGGCGATTACATTTTGGACCTAAACCTTATCCCGGCGTCGGATTCGTTTTTCGTCGTTTTGGTTTTTACGGAGGATCGGCAAAGGACCGCGTGCGCGTTTATTATATATATATATTACGCTCTAGTTATTATTATTTTATAATATACCGTAAACGGCGGCAAACACGGAAGGCGGACGAGGAAGACCAAAGAAGAAGTGGTTGAATACGATCGAGGAGTATATACGTGACGTGTGTGTGCGTGGAAGATCGGGCCAAATGGAGGTTTAGGACGAAGGTGGCGGACTCCAAATAGATGGAATAAAAGCGAGGGCAAAAAAACGTTACGTACATCGATTACGGGGGGGAGCCGATAAACGGACGTGTTATCCTTCGGACCAGGCTCTGAACGCTCTTAAATGTTATCAATAATATTGTTTCGATATTTCTATCGGTTATCTATTCCGTGATTTTACGTTTTTTAACGGTCGACGTTTCAAATTTATTCCGCGACACTTATTAGAATAAGCGAATTATTAAATCGATTTACGAACAATTCGCTTATTTACCACAAACTTATTTTCCCGTGGGTATACCGATTTTCCTCCGGAAAGACGGCTAATTCGTTTGTCAGATTTACCTACGCTTGTCGCATAATTCGTCATCGGCGTCCATTCTGATTAATCGACTCTGTGTGTTCGGACCGTCGGTTAGTTAAACCTAACCTCCCTCCCCCGGCCACCTCGTCAACGAATACACCCGAGAACGGCGCCCCCTAACCATAACGACCGTGTAACGATCGCCGGGCCACAACGCGCCGCGTCAATTTTATCGTCGAATTTGCCTTTCGACTTTGCGCCCGTTACCGGTACCCGTAATTCTCGTGAAAATTACGAATATTTATACACGCGCGCCGCGCTCTGTTCGACAAATTCCACCTGTTACACACCCAAGCGTTTTCGTCGTCCGTTACGTAACATATATATATATATACACACCGCCGACGTAATAGCGATTCGGTCGGTCGTGTACTTAAAATTGTTTCGCGCGTTCGGGAAACTTGTTTCTTACGTAAAGGTACGAATCGCCGCCGTTTTTGGGGGGCACAACGGTCGGGCGCGCGGTGTCGTCGACGAATTTCGAACGAAATCACTACTAATACGAGATCGGTCGTCGTCACCTCGGCCGCGTTTTCGTTTTTCTTCGGCCCGACACCTACACCACCGTTCCCGAACCGGCGGTGCCTAACCTCCCCTACCCGATTACGTTTAATTTTCGGTTACTCGTCTGTTCGCAGGACAGGGACATTTATCTCATGGTGACGTCCGCCGGCAAGATCGTGTTCGTCTCGCACTCCGTGGAAAACATATTGGGCCATCCACAGGTAAGTGTCCACCCGTCGTAAAATAAATGAACGTCGTCGAGAGTCGGCCCGCCGCCATTTTGTGCGGCGCCGGCCGTGTGTCGGGGTCGTACGGTATAATTTAGTAGCGATCGATATCCCGATAACCGTTTGACGAACTCGGGAAGACGCGCGAACGGCCGACGGTTTTCGTCCAAGCGAGGGACGACAATATAGGCGCCCGTTAAAAATACGCTCCTCGTTCGACCGCTCGATATAGATTTCCCCGTCGGTAAATTATTCGTCGGCGCGTAATTAACGAGCCCGTTTTAATTAGCGTAACCGACCGTTGGTTTTTCCTTTTTTTTACTTCGAATATTTTTTTTTCCCGAATTTTTCGTATACGCTTTGGTTCGCGTCCACCAATGCTGCGCGCGCCCGTTAATAACGGTAAACCGTTCCGTCGCCGATTTCCGTAAATGGCGAACGAAGTGATCGAGAAAAGCTCGGTTTAACGAATTACGTGTCGTCGATAGGACAGAGTCAATTCGTTTCGACAACGCTCGGCGCTCGCTATACCTTTAAACGAGCAATTCTTCTGAATCTCGGAAACGGCTCCGACGATTTTCGCGAAATTTAGTACACCGGGGGGGGGTTTCGAGGGCGAGATCCAGGCTAGGTTACATTTTTTAGAAAACGTCGTGTTTTCGGGCCAATGAAAAACCGAGTTTTATTTAAATATCGAATATTATTTCGTCAGTACGTAATTCGTGTCTAAACGTAACGTTCGCAGAGAACACGATTTACCAACAGAATATTCGGTCACCCGACGTTCGTATATTCGTAATACGCGTAGAGTATATGGTTGGAATCGGGCCGGTAATTTCGAGGCGTGCACACCACCCCCCCCGCGGCGACGATCTTACGAGAAAAATTCGTCCGCGTAGTCGTTTCGCCGCTTTTAGTTCTCGAATTGCCGGTTCGCTAAATTCGAATTTCTCCGCTTTTCCGTAAACGGAACAATTTATTAACACTCTCCCGAACGGGGCGGCGGGATAATAAACGCGGGCGATCGTCGTTTCGATACAAAAAAAAAAAAAACGGCCGCCGTTTACGCGTACCGAAAACGTATTATCGTCGCCGGTGTTTCGTGTATCGACGTCTGTGATCTAAATCGTACCGATTTCCTGGATCGTACGCGTACTTACTATACGCGTCGCGAATTATGTACCCAACGTTCGCGGCGGTATTGCCGTCCGCGTTGGCGCGTCGTGGTTATTTTTTTTGTTTCAACGTCCGATCGTAACGAAAAAACCGAATTACTACGTCGCGTTTCCCCCTTTCCGAATCCTCCTCCGACGAGAACATTTATGAAAATCGTATGCGCGCCCGCGTACGCGACGAGTTATTTAACGTACGTCGCGATTCGTTATCCCTCGGCCATCTCGCGTATAATAACGTGTCTCGTATAAACGCGCGTGTGTCCGTTCAAACCGCGCGCTGCTAATAGCCGAGTTTGCCGCCCTCGTTTTGCCGTATTCCGACTTTTTATTTCTTTACCACCGCGCCGCCCGCCCCGCGCGACGATTTATCGTTTCGTATTCGTCGCCTAACCTAATCGCGTTTTTTTTTTTTTTTTTGTTTTTTCCGCTATA
>JAIPRN010005069.1:0-12076 GCA_025469175.1 Geopemphigus sp. TES_GeoC_2020 | reverse complement strand
GAACGAGGCCCGCCGATGGCCGGCGTGGCGGCCAGAATACCGGGGGGGGGGGGGCTAACTTTGTAATATAAGCGACCCGGGTTGACCCACCGATGTCAACCATCCATAAACCAAGTCGGTGCCAGCCCTACGGTGCGCCGGGTCGCGCTGTCGACTTTGGTTCGTCGACTTGGTCCGATCCGTAGCCCCACTATTGGCTGAAGTGGCCACATCGGCCGCAACGTGGTGGTTGTGGGACAGGCGCGAGATAGTGGAGCGACCAAACCGCTAAAACGCCAAACGACGTCGGCCGTCCCGTTTCCGTAATAGGGTACGTAGTTTCGGTGCTGGTGGTCCATACCGACCATCCGTGACTTCGGTCATGTGCCACGGGCGCACCTTGAGTAGTGCCGAGCGCTAATAGAAGGCGCGTCGGGGTAAAAGGGGCTCGTCCCTCAAAGCCCTGGGAAACACGCGTTCGTGTAATAAGGCTCTAGGTCGTAGGCCCTTTGTAAACCGGCGTTCCGAAACGAGCCGCGATTTTGGAGTACATCGACGATGCAAATTCTCTGTACAACGCCCGGACGTAACGATTTAGCCGTCTGCGCGACCGTCGAATATTGTAAAAAAAGCGAACTCGGGAAATGTCAAATACTAACTCAGTAGTTCGGGACCGTTTGGGAATCGCTTTACGTTATACCAAACGGGAAACGACTCGGGGGAACGTTCGCTCGAATACGGTCGTTCGTTATTATATTAATCCCGATTGAAATCGTTAGGCTAATAAATACGCGATTTCGCTTCGTTTTCGACGTTTTTATTTTCCAATATATTTTTTTTTTTTACTTTCGAGCCGTTGAAAAAAGTAAATTATCCGCGCGCGATATTATTATGTCGTTATATAATGCGTATGATACGCGTTCGCCTAATGTACGTAATTATCGCATTTAGATACACACGTCGTAATACACGGCTGCGGGTAATGATGTGGTAGACCTCAAAAATACGCGCGTAAACGGAATTGGATTTTTCAACGCGTAGTACGTAATAATTTAATCGTTTCTTTTTCGTTATTATTAATTCAGAAATTACTTACAACACGTTTCACACTATATAATACGCCACGTAATACGTTACGAATATACGAAATGACGACGAGGTTTGACGATTGCCGTGATATTCTAACGCTCGATTAAGCAGATTTTGTCTATTTACTATATTTACAACGACAGACCTCGGGACGAAAACATTTTACCGTTTTCGTCGCGGAGCCGTATTACGGCCGCCGAATCACTCGCGAGATTACGCGTCGTCCAAACATTTCGTTTACGAAAAAACCCGGTCAGATTTATTTCGTTAAACCGAACGTGCCGAATGGGGCCCACTGCCTATCGAAATTCGCGTACGAAATTTCACGTCGTTTAAAACGAAACGGAATTAAAACGACCCGCTTGAATCGATTTCGTTCGAACAAAACTAAACGTCCCGCGCTATACAACCAAACGAACGTTCGTCGCCAACGACGAATATTTACTATTAACCGCGAGAATCGTTATTGCGACGATTGTTCGTATTTTATCGCGTCACGCACGCACGCATACGTATTCGAATAAGTCGATCATTTTTTCAACCGAATTAATAATACGGTATTTTTTTTTTAAAATCTTTAAGTACAAACTATTGTAGCTCGACGATTACGTAACGAAAACAATAATACGTGGCCGGATAAAAGTGAAAAGAATATTTTGTTTGGTCGATACGGATATATTTGCGAAAATTTCACGCTCGTTCGTCGAGCGCTCCGTATATACGCGACGACGCCGTTGGACGGGACGCGATTTAATTTTAACACGCACGTACGGCGGACGCGCTCCGGTTTTTTAATACGGCGTTTAGGTTACAATATGGTTTTGGCCCGTGTTTTCGAAAACCGGGTACGTTACCGTTGTTGTTGTAACGCGGACGACGGTTGCGCAACGCCGTACGAATTGCACGTGTACATTGCGCGCACGTCGGACCGTTAAATATATACACATTCGAGAAAATGTATATACGTGCGTACGTTCGCAGTAGTAACGATGGCAAGCGTATTAAACATCGTCCGGAGCGACTTGCACTCGTCCTTCTGGTTCTAACCGTCGCGAGTACGTTACCGTACTCGGTAGCCGTTAATCCACGGGCGTGTTATGGTTGGCGAGCGCGCGAACGAGCGAATCGGGACCCTACCCCCGAGTTTTTTTCTATTTATTGATTAGACTAGTTAGTCGGGCTTAGGCAATTTTTACCGAAAGTACGCGTTAACGTAAAATCGTTTGTGTAGTAATGGATATCCTTCGTAGACGATTCGCGAACGTTACAGGCCACCTACGCGCTCCCGTAAGTTGTTTCGAATCGGTAAAGCCGCCGGGGATCGATCCGAGATAGCACGGAGGACCGTCCGATTTTCTTCCGTCGTCGTTCGCACGCGAATTTCGCCAATAAATTTGAAACGAAACCGACCGTTTCCCGATGTTCCGGGAAAGTATTTTTTCGAAAATTTCGAATAAGCCTTTTTTTCGAAAATTACGTACGAAAAACGGGTCCCGAACAGACCCACGCGTATGTAACGAATACGTTTACATATTTCGAGACGGCGTCTCGCGGCCCTTTTGCCGAAGTGTTCACTTTACGGAATGTTCGTGTTTGGCGCCTGCGAACGGAGTACAGACGCATAACCCGTACCGTCGGTACCGTGTGGATTCCCATACAACCTAACCCGACGCACGCGCCTAGCCGACGGCGTTATATAAATGTACACACGCGGTCGACAAATCGGAGCCGTACAGACGCATTTCAGGTGCTGTGTCGATTCGGTATACGTCCTGTCCAGTTGTCGCGGACACCGGCCGAGGCCGTCGCCCGTCACGGAATACTACGCGATATCGTAGTAACAGCAGTAGTAATAATAACACGTCGCGTAGCCGCCTACGCTTCCTGTTTCGTTCGGCGGCGTTATTAAGCGCGCGTAATAACATTCGAGGAACGGCGAAAATGGAGAACACGCGACGACCATCTCTCTCCGGCGTAAAAAAAGAAACTCTACGAAAAGGTCAGCCGCCGCCGCCGCCGCCGCCGCCGCCGTCGTAAATCGCGCGCGAGTCCGGAAGTATCGGCGGCGCGCCCGCGATATCGTACGCGCGAGATTCAAGGCTGGGTCGATAAATTCGCGGGTCGATCGGTGAACGTTCGATTTAGTTTTTTTACGCGTCAAGTTTCCTCCTCCGTCTCGCCGGTTACTATTTCCACTCGTCGGCCCGATTTTGAATGTTGGTCGGTCAACGGGCGATTTCTCTATAGACGAACACGGTTCGGGCGTCGAAAACCGCCGACGTTTCGCTTTTCTCACGCGGCAACAACGTCGTCTTCGAATTACACACAAACGTTAAATATTGGCCCGAAAATACGATCGATTTATTTAGATGTCCCCCCCCCTTGGGACGTAAATGTCGTCGAGCGCGACCGTCGTTTAGTTCGTAACGTTTACGAACGCCGATTAACGGCGATCGGTTAATTAAAACGAAGCCCGAAGACGACATTTCGCTATCGGTTGTGTTCGTTCGGACTCGTCGCGTCCGCGGAATTTCCGGCGAAACACGTGTGAACCCAATTGTAAAAAATGTATGTACAATTTCCAGGTATAATATACGACGTACGTATTGCCGTTTGACGGGTAGACAGCTCCGAATTCGGTACGACGCGAACAGCGTGTTTTCGGTTAAGTTGACGATTCGGTTTTTTCGTACGAACGAATATGTACGCGAGAACCCCGAAACGTGTTTACGCGTTCGACCGTCGTTATTCGACGGCGCGTCAAACGGCCAACTCGGACTTTTGAACTTTGACGATTGCCGACGACCAGTGAAAAACGCAATTACCGACTCGCCCGTAGTACTTTCGCGACGTTACCGTAGCGGCGATACCCACGAACCAGCCCCGTGTTCGGATTATCGAACGGTCGCCGAGGACGAAAACGAATTATTTACGCCGGCACGACGCGTATACGGTTAGGAATAAATTTCGGGTAATTTAATATTAATAAAAGTTATCGTTTCACTCGGCAACGCTCGTTTGCGTTAACAAATAAAATAAACGAACAATAATAATAATAATACGACGGCAAAATCATCCGAGCGCGGCGGACTTCCCGACCGTTACTGCCCTAAAATATCCAATTGCCGTCGTTTCCCCGAATAATCGGTTACCCGTTTTTAATCGAAGCGCGAACGTTTCCGGGCTCGCGCGCAATGGCCGGCTAACGACGACGTTCGCGATTCAAACGGCAAATGGCGCGCGAGTAACGATTACCGACGGCGCCTATACAAATGTTCGTTTTTCGGTCGGTTCCGAGCCGGTGCATTTCTCGAATTTCGGCCGACCCACTTCCATCCGCGCGCGCGCGCGTCTATTTTTGGACAATCACACCGCGTTCGGCATTACCGAGACGGATTCGGAACACCGTTCTAGACGCGTATACGCTCGTTTTATCGTCGAGATAAATAAGACAATATAAACGCGTACCGCGTCCGTCAAGTAAACCGGTTTCGTCGTTATATATATATTTTAAGTATTCCGATTTGCCTACGAGCGCGTATTGTAATTCGTTACACATTTGTTTCGTACGATAATAATGGTACCGGACACGCGCTCCACTTGACGGGAACGTCGAACACGACGAGGGCGTGTGCCCAACCTTCGCGGTTTTCGCGCCCTCCGCCACGGCTTCCTGGTCGCGCCACCCGCATAATAATTATATGGCCGGTAATTACGACGACGATCGGAGTTCGTTTCCGTCAAGAAAAACGACGCGCCTCGCACGTCTAATCGCTTTTCCGGGTAAAAACCGTCGACCCTCGACGATTGTTACGGTAGTACACCCGCCGATTTGTGATCATACGGAAGTAAAAATGATCGTAAATATTGCGTAATTGTGTGTGTGTGTGTGGAAAGGTGACTTCAGTTTTTGACGACGGCACTATTTTGCCGCGAATCTAAAAACCGAATTACCAACGACCGATTTTCGATCATTTTTTTTTCCGATTTATTCGCAAACTCGGCCATCTTAACAATTTTAGCGTCTTATGCAACGTATGTTACGTACATTTATATTAAGGTCACGTTTTCGTGAAGACTCGCGCTCTTCTTACGTAACGAGTGATTTTTTTTTTAAATATATTTTTTTACTTTTTCGACCTGTAAAAGTGTCGCGTATTCTACAAACACGATCGTCGCTCGACTATTACTATTACGCGTCTCGTTAGACTCGAGATCGGAAAAAAGGAAACAAAATGAAAACCGATTCCGACGTAACGTCGAGTGAATTGTTCGGAAATGTAATCCGAACCGATACGTTCGAAACGTCGGACGTATCCCCGGACATTCGCGCGTCGTACGGATTACCCGGTATATCAATATATTCGTCCGTTCCAGTAAGTTTTCGCGTTATGCGTTGTTAGCCCCGCCGCCGCTCGTATCAGGGCAAAGCGCTGCACGCCGTTGGCTAGAAACTCGCCGGCAAATGTCGTCGTTAATTCGTTACGCGTTCCGTCGTACTCCGTTCGGAAAGCTCGACGAACAAAAGCCGTCCGTTCGGTTTTTAAAGCGCGGCGTAGGGATATCGCGCTAAAAACGCGTCTCAGGCGCTAAACCGGCGGTTCCGACGGACAAAAACCGATCGGCGAGCCGTAACGACGAAGTTACCGAACACCGTGGACACCGTGGTAAGCGCAAACGTCATAATAATACGTAACGGTTAAAGGCTCTGTCAAACAGAACGCGTTATTCACGCCCGTGAAAGCGGTATTATCGTCGCGTTATAGATCGTCGCGTTGTTATCAATTACGAATCGTATAGGCCGTAAAAACATACCTCGTCAGCGTGATCGACGTTGCACGAAATTAGAAAATCACGCGCGATACAACGTTATTTTTGACGTTCCGAAATGAAGGAGTACATACGATATTAGGTTATAACAAATTTGAACGTTATAACATATTTCGAACGTAAACTATACCGTCTATACCTAGCAAACGTATTAACAATACAGCTATATTATCAACTACTGTCAACCTATCATAACGCGACGTTAATACCGCGACATTAAATAACGCGTTCTGTTTTGACAGAGCCTTTATAAATCAAAGCGGTTACGACCGTTACTGGTACCGCAATCGCGGTCGTTATCGCGCGAGTTATTATATCGTCATTGCCTAACCCCGGCCAAGGATTCGTTTTACGTTCCTTTCGTAATATACGCGCGCGCGCTACAGACGATTCCGTTTCCGTCGAACTTTCTTCCGACCGGCTGGCGCTTCCACGCTCGAATCGCCGACGGCGCGTGTTCCCCGGTCGGTAACTGACAGCCGGAACCCGCCCGTCGTCGTTGCACACGTCACGGCGGTGCCATCCGTTTCTGGAGGAACGTGACGCGGTATTTTTTTTTTTACACGGACGGCCGAACTTTTCTCGCGCCGTTATCGACGGCCGACCACCGCACCGAACACGGACAATTCGTCATCCTCCTACCGGCGCCGTGTAAGTACTCGTAAAGTTGTTTTATCGCGGCGCCGTTTCGTACGTGTCCGAGTTATTCCGACCGGACGAAATTCGACGAACGTTTTACGCGCGGTTACGTAACGCGTTCCGGCGAACAAATTCGACGCGTATTCTACATTCGCGCCGGGCGACGTATGCACGTCGTCCTATAAACAATGTCGGCCGACGACAACAACGATTTAAATAATATCGGTGTCGTTATTGTTCGCCGCGGCGTTGCGCAATTGATCGAAATTGCGCAAAGTCGACCGCGCGCCGAATGGAATTATCGAAAAATCGTTACGAACGTTTTCGTTTAAACGCGCGCCGATACGGAACCGTTTTACGCAGTTAAAAGGCGCCCGTGCGGCCGTTCAAAGCGGTTACGTTACGTTCGACGGACGGTAAATTAGAATTTTCGTCCGGAACGAAAGGGACACCGCGGTATACCGGTGTGGCCGGTAAAGCGACGAGTTTTCAACGTGTACCGCTACCGTAGTACCGGTTTGGTGGATTGGTAAACGAAAATCGGTATTTAAACGGATTAGGCGGGTCCCTCGTTACCCGGAGTCGGCCGCGCGTTGCTTAATCGTACTTGGAACGATCGACCAACGGTCGTTTCAATTTAGTATCGTTACGTCGGCGGTGTTCCCGCGCCCATTCCGCCGTAATTCGGTCCTCTCGGCGATTCCACGTTTTTCGTACGTTCCAATTTCGAACAAACGAAAATCGGCCGAACGTTAAATATGTACGCGCGCGTTTCGCGTTGCGTAACGCGCCACTTATTAAACGAACGTTGCCGACAAATTGGCGAACGTACGCGCGCACGTATATATCATAACGTATCGCCGTAGAATACGGACCATATTAATAATAACAACGTACGCGTGTATCTAGATCGCGTTTCGTGCGTATTATAACGTGTCGGGTTTGAGAGATCGATCGATCCAAGGTCGGGTGGTTTATGGAATTTAAACGACTAACACGCGTCGCGATATTGTGTAAAATTATTATGGGCGTTAGTTTTTCCGTATATATCCGTACGTAGAGACTTAAAGGAAGATGGTGTCGCGATCTAAACTCATAATAACTATAAATTAAAAATAAAATTTTAAAAAAATATGTATATATAGGGAAAAAAAATTGTATATATTAATAATATTTAAAATCAAAACCATTAAGTGTAACCACCGGGTTACTCATTTTATTCATGCTACTCGCGCTATACATCTCCACACATCACATATACTTATTGTAAATAGATTTACAGACCGTAAAATTTGCCTAATTAAAAAAACAAAAAAATATCGTACGTATATATCGTACACCCAAACGCGAGTACGCGGTGTTCGATAGTCTAACGTTCGTACACTGAGCGAGGAAATTTAACGAATGAAACAAAACGGGGAATTCGGTGCGCCACCGCGCTTTGTGAAACGCACGGATGGCATTTCGTTAAACCGATATTCGGCGTCGCGTAATTTCGTTTGGCTATCGCGTCCGTTTACTTCGAACGACAATAACGCCGTTCGCGACTCGATACAAACAGAAACCTTTCGTTAGGTGAAATTCACTAAACGTAAAACGGTCGACGGCCGGGTACCTTATGTACCGGCGTGTTCGAAACGAGCGTACATTTTCGTTGATACAAACGGAATATTCCGACCTAAGGTTGTGTTTGGCGAACACTCGGTTTCGGAAACGACGTAAATATTACGCTCTCCCCCCGCGGCCGTTCGCCCGGGGGCGTTTCGAACGTAAGTGGAACGTTTCGCGCGAAAGAGTTCGATTCCGTTTAACGGAACCGCGTACGGTGGAAACGGTTTGACGGCGAAACGAAAAATACGATTTTACCGAGCGACCGGTAAATGTGCGTTTATTATCCCGTTCGTTTCGTACGATCATCGTCGCCGTATTCGTCTTACGCCCGATCACGCCTAATGACAACGTCGATCCGTACACCACGTTTCGCATATTAATCGTACGACAACGATTACACAACGCGCGTACGCGGGCGTACTACGGTATTGTACGGTCGTTTAAGTACGCGTGTACACGGACCGTACGATGGAAACACGACGTTCCGTCGTCCAAGGTTATAAACGCGCGTGTACGAAATATACCGCGCAACTTTCTAGGCGTTCGTAGCGACGCCCGCCCCGATCGGGTTTACACGCGTAACCCGAATCGACCGAAACGTAGAACACGGTACGGACGATTACGACGATAATAATCGTCGGTTCCCGTTTCTGTTCGGTTACGATTCGAAACAGCCATCCGCCCCGTCGTTCCGCGACGTGTTTTCGCGATAAATTTTCGGCGCGAATCGCCTCCGTCACGAGATCGGGTTAACGACGACCGTTGTCAATCGCGTTTCGTACTCGAACGAGCGTTATCGACGAAAATCGTTTCGTTCGTACGGATTCCGAACATATACGAAAACGCCGTTGCGTAAAGCTTCATATACCATTCGAACCCGCCGCGTACTTTATACCGTCGATTACTTTTCGAATTGTCGGTAAATCGGGCGACGATCTATACGATTGTCGAACATTTATTGAACGAAACGTTAATTTCGACTCGTGACGATAAACGTATTTGCGGATTTTGACGACGGGTACCAGCCGGCCGCTCGTTGGACGTACGGGTATTTCCGAGCGATCGGCGGCACGACAAGTGCCGAAACGTTAGACGCGAAACAATAAACCGCCGAGAGTTCGCCTCACGGGTCTCGCAGCCACCGCCCGACGTATATCGTTATTACGCGTTACTCGCGACCCGGTTTTTAAGGGTGACGTTTTGATCGCGTACATAATTAAAGCCAGCGTACGAAAACAACGACAAACGAAACGTGGCGCCCGCGCGGCGATATTATATATATATATTATATTTTACGGGCTCTCCGTCCCTGCACCGTCCATCCCGTACGCGTTACACGTCGTTCGCTATAATATTGAAAACCGACCGGAGCCGTTACGGTTCGGAATCGGACCGAAAACGAGAAAAACGTACGTACGGATAGGCCTGTAATTCGTGTTTCCGTATTTTTCATATTGTCGTACGTCGCCCGTGCACCGTGCGGGTCCGGACGAATGTTTTTCGTTACCGAAACGGAGTGTACGGAGTTGACGAAATCGACGTGTACCCTAGATAACGGCGAGCTACGTTGGCGCGAGTAAAAAACGTACGAGATGAACCATCGACTGGATCGCCGTTTTTTGTATTTCGCTTTTTGTATTTTTTTGTATTTTAAATTGCGTTGAACGGTTAACGGCGGTAACGATTACGCCGACGATTTAACCAAGTGTTCCGCGTTCGGAACGTTTTCTGTACACGCGCGGGGCGAACCGTTTGACCATTTAACGTAAAACGGATAAATCGACGCGAAATTATTTAGGAAAATAATAAACGGAACGTTCGCCGGTTATTTTACACGAACGGAACTCCCGATAAATGTTTCGGCCGACGAAACGGTCGCCACCGTACGGATGTCGTCGTTTGTCCGTGCCACAGGTAGCCCGTTAACCGTTCGTCCGGACGCCGCGCGGTTGAGTTACACGATCGGCGTACCTGTTGACAGGTGTACGACAGGCTGTGCGTGTGTTGCGCAATCGTCTATTTGCCGTCGATCACTTATTTATCGTCGACAATACGCCGGGAAACGTTTATTACGGTTTCGATTTTCCAAAGTAATAATAACAACGTAACGGATTTGATCGTCGGACGCAATGACGTACTAGAATAGGAATTTTTCGGGGGGGGGGTTTAATTTTTAAATAAATAAACGACCCTAACGAAACGTGTTATATAAACTTTAAAATAGATTATTCGTTTCGAATTGACGCGTATTGAAGTTGAAAAAAATACTTTAGTTTTTCGTTTTAATTAGCTAAAAATATACGTCTCGTGGGAAACGAATTGTTCTTAAAAATTTTCGGGGAAGAGGGACAACGTTTCACGCCCCCGGTGTTTGTACGCCACACTGGTCGGACGGTTTCGTTTCGTCCGCACTCGCGCAACGAAACGTTAGATGCTCGGGAGGGGTTTATAATATACGCGCGTGCCGATCCGTAGCGTCGAGTACGTCGGATTGACGTCGGGCGTCCGAAACGTATTTTCTCGTAAACCGTTTTCGCGCCTCGATCGGGACGCCGCCCGGCGACACGACGGCGCGCGCGCTACCGGTTTGTATACGGAACGGGGACGGCAGGCGCCTAGCTCGGACCGACGGTGACCTTCCTCCCGTTTTTCGATTTCCCGTGCCGAGCCGGTCGCGTTGCGCACGCGTAACGACGGGCGGCCGCGGTCCATCGCCGGACATTGCGATGTACGCCGACGGTGGCCGAATTCCTTCGCCACGGATCACGGCGTGCGACGTTCCGATGGTGGGCTGGGGAACGTGTCCCGCCCAATAATCCCGAGGCCATGATAATCGTACGATTATAATACCGCGGAACGTAAACCGATTGGCCGCGAAACGTTTCGTTATCGCGATGATCGAAGAAGAACCGTCCGCGCGCTTATACGACGATTTCTAACAAAAAACAAAAAACAAAAAAAATCGCCGTCGGGCGGATCACGAAACATCACGGCCGGCAATTCGTTACGAAACGCGTGGTTTTCGCGCCGACGCGATATCGTTTCCGTTACGGACGCCGACGACGGTTAGGTTAGTCGATCTAACCATTTTTTTGCTTTTATTACGTCATCGGCGGTACCCTCGCGGGCCCGGAATGCCTGAAGGCAGTACTTCGGGCCAGCGAGTCGTTTATTGAAAAAATACGAAATCGTTTGTACAAAATTGGATTTACAATCCGATCATCCCTAACGAGAATGACGAACCACGCGTGCTATCCCCACGGTGTATTACCTCGCCCCCTCGTACGTCAAATCTAATTAACAATGGTTCTTAAAAACGAACATTCGTCAAAAACTATCGCGCGAACGGTGCGCGGTGACGGGACTCTGCCACGGGGCAGCCATTTACATCTTCCTTTACGAAAGCCTAACCGTCGAAACACGGACAAACACTCCGGACAATGAACGCGAACGTTCGGGCAGACCGGCGAAACCGCGCCCGTGTCCGCGAACGGGAGGTGAGTGCCGAAACGCGCGTACCATTTTCGGTATAAGAACGCGGCGGACTAAAATCGGACCGCGCCCGTTACCCATCCGCCGGTACCGTCGCGACATTTTCGTGTTCCGTTATCCGATCGCGAGAACCGTTTGACGTTCGCCGACGGGTTTCCCGAGAGTTTTTCCGGCCGTCGTTCGGACGCGGGAGCGCGGCGCGTCCTTATTAGCCGGCGAACCGTTTTGTTTGTCCCGATTTTCGTCGCTCGTTTCTTCGGGCGCCGTCTCGTCCCTGTCGCGTCGTGCGCCGGCCGACGTCGGTTATATAACCCGACACTTGTAACGCGCGATCTATTTTCACGACGTCGGGCACTCGCCGAACGTGTAACCATATTGTGTACAATACGCGCGGGACGAGACGCCGAAATGTGTCGAAAACCGACGACGGAAAACG
>JAIPRN010005068.1:0-12091 GCA_025469175.1 Geopemphigus sp. TES_GeoC_2020 | reverse complement strand
CGTGTGGCCGCGCTGACGTCACGTTCGGGTCGACGATCGTGACAACGGACGAAAAACGTGTCGCGCGCCGTAGTCGCAAATCCAAGTATCGACGACGGTGTCTCCATCTAGCGACGATTACGGGCTTTAAAAAGAGGAAAACTGCGTTCGATTTATATCTCTTGAGACTTACCGCGGGATGAAATACCAGGAAACGTTCACAGGTTAACCTCAAAAAGCGACGGCTAATAACATAACGAGACGCGCTAACCTACTCGAACGCTTATCACGAATGCTTCCCACACATCGTACTATTCAACCACATTTGTCGTCCATACCTACCGCAACGTAAAGGTCGGTTGTTCGCGATCGTGCCCGGCAACTTGTTGAGTGTCGCCGACTATTTCATATCGCGCCACCCTATAAATATTGTTAGCCACAATACGCGTCCGCCATTACGGTTGTTACTCATTCTTACGACGATCTAAACAACCATGTTGAGCTTGTACGAAGCGTTGATCGACCTAAACATGGTCAGCAAAATATTCAAGTCGTATTTAAGTGAGTTCATTGTTTTGTCCTCGAAGAAATAGGCTTCGAACACATTTTTTTGTAATTCGTGTTAACAATTTTTTTGTTTCTGTTTAATAGATATCACTAGACGTATGTCAGACTTTTTAATGGACGAATACATGGCGATGGCGGCAAACAATTACGTTATGAGTACGTACATCGTATTTTAAAAATTACGGTCGTGGTTATAAGTGACGCATGTTCCGCAAGCATTGGCTTTTTTGTTATCGTTGTTACATACCAACCGATAAGTGGTAATTTGTATTCGTTTAATTGTAGGAAAGGATCGAGTTAGACGTAAACTGTCCCGTGAATTGTTCAGTTTATTGCACGAAATAACGTTCATTAAGGATGGTAAGTCTATTAATTATTGATTCTGTTACGCACCATTATCAATTATCGTTATTTTTTGTTTCCAAAATTATCGAAGCTATCGACAAATTGAAAGAAATGTTACGCAAGTTCTTCGCTTTACAGGTATTGACTGATCTAAACAAAAACGGTACGTATTAAAATGTATAATCTGTATATTTAATTAATAAATAACGCTTTAATTATTTTGTTTAAGAATCTGGATCCATGGTACTGAATGTATATAAGGAGATAAATACGATGTATAATGAACTTAAGTAAATATATATATATTGTTCATTTATTTATAACTAAACTTGAATTTATAGTATTAATTTAAAATGAATTAATAAATTTAAATATATACATATTACAAGAAATGTATAATGTTATTATTATTTAATATATTTCGATATAAAATCTTACTTTTAATTCCTTTATAAATATGTGATTTCTCTAAAACTAAACGTATAAACATATTATTCTGTGCATTTAAATCTTAAATCATAATCGATATTAAAAATAATTGTACAAATTATATAAATATTAATTGGAAATCGTTTTATTTAACTATAAAACATTTCTAAAAAAGCAATATTTTTGTGTTAAAGCGAAATTAATATCATAAGGATTACTAAGGTCAGTTTGTGTAGATTTTTTGTAAATATTACATTAAGTATATTTATTAACTTTAAGCTATTAATTATATATTCTGCTGGTTTATTTGTGCCGCTATATAATAAAATATTATCTGAAATAATCTTTATTAAACAGATTATAAATTTTATTCTATAATCTATCAAGCTTAATTTCAATAAAAGAGCACTAAATAGCCCAATAATAAACCATACTCTAATTTTATTCATAAGTAAAAATAGACAATCAAAAACTATGGTTACTAATTTAAATAAAATTAATAAACATATTAAATATATATTAGAAATGGAAATAAATAATGAAATTTGTTTTTTAAATTATACAGTTAATTTAATTAAGAATAAATCAAAATTTATTATTTATAGCAAATTTACGCACGCAGACTTTTATTGATTATGATTTCACATAACATCTAACTATTTTTTATAGACTTGAGGGTATTCAACATGATGTCAATATAAAAAATAAATATCATTTAAATACAATTATTAAGAGAATTATAAAACATATTTTAATACTAAACAAATAAATAATACGATTAATTATTATAGTATGAAATAACAAAATATATTATAAGAACATTTTTCTAAAATATTAAATAATGTAAATTACATTATAATCACATTGAATACTAATAATAATTTAATTAAAAAATAATGAAATACAACAATTTCATACAATTTTAATATATATATATAAAATTATACGCAACTTAAAAAACAAATAGTAAAATGTTTATACAAAATACATTTTGGAATTATATATATGTATAAAAATTAAAAATAATATTTTATATCACTATATATAGATATATTAAATAATATTAAATAACATACTACAGATATCCATTTTAAAATTCAATTCACGAATACAAAATTTCTTTGTTTTTCTCCTTATTATAACAGGCAATTATTGTATGTATTCTTATACATTTCTATTTCACTTTTAATTAATATTTTCTATTTCAATTAATATTTTATGATAAGTTTTAGTTGAAATTGGCAGTATATTAATAAATTGACTTTAATAATTATATTACTTATGGTTTTGTATATAATACTTGTTAGTTTAATTTATATATACAGACACACACACACATTTTTATTTTAAACGTTACTAGGATTTTAAAATATTTTATTTATTTAGTTAAAAATTGATTGTCAACCCATTAATATGCATATACATCAATATTTAAAGGAAATTAATGTAAACAATATATGTTTAAGCGTCTAATTTTTTAGCAATTTTCTAAAATATTTATTAACTTAATTTAATTTGGACATTACAATTCATACACAAATAATACATACACTATATAATTAATCAAAAATATACAAGTTACTCAATATTTAATTTTTTTACTTAAGAAAAATTAAAAACTAAATTAAGTTACTTCTTAAAATTAGTTATGAGTAAAAATAATGAGAACATTTTGTAAATATTATTTAATTTTAAATTAATATATTCATGTATACTCTCAAGGTTGATTATAGGGATTTTAAGTTGTGTTTGAGGAAAATTTCACTAATTTCTAAAAACCAAATTGTGGACATAGTTTATAGTTTTGAGCATAGTGTCTCGATGTCTCAAACATTTTTTGGGAAAACCATTTGTCTTTGAATCAAACTTCAATATTTATCAATTTTTTGGAACACTATTAATTAATAAATATAAACAGTATATATCCCTTCCTTAATATAAGTATAAAATATTTAAAATAGTCTCCCAATCATACGAAAATGTGAGAATAAAATAATTAATACAACGTTTTAATTTATATTTTTATACTTCATTATTCAGCTAAAATCCATTTTGTAAAAATGGCCTCTATAATCTTGTTCATCAATAATATATTTTCCACAGCTCAATATTATTAATGAGTGAAATTGGTCTGTAGTCTTTATAAAATCTAATTTATGTTTAATTAGTTTCAGTGTACATAGAGTTCGTATGTTGAAAATTACTTTAGACAACATTGGAAGACGTTAAAAATAATAAACTCAAGGTAATATATTTCACTTTTAATTTTTCAAGACATCTAAACATTTTAAATTTTCATCAATACTTTGGCAACTAAGAATTTCTATTCTGCTGTTACTGGACCATAATCCTAAATAATTCTATTCATAGGATAGAAAAGAGACAGGTTTTACTAAAATTGTTTTATGTGTTCAATTTTAATGGAACATATGTTTTACATATAGTGCAAATTATTTTAACAAAATTATTAAAATCTGTATTCAATTCTCAGTAGTAATGAATGAAGTTATAAAAGAGATACAGAGGGAGATACCATGGTGTATGTTAATTGCGAATTATATAGTGTTGGTAGGTAAAAATAGGGAGGAAGTTAATGAGACTCGATGTGTGGAGATAAGCTCTGGAAGAGATGGGATTAAGTATTAATAAAAGACAGATTATATACAATATGAGTTTATTGAAAGGGAACAAGTAGATGAGTCGAGAAGTGGAACGATAGTAGATAGGGACGAGTTAAACAAAGTTGAAAGTTTTAAGTAATTAAGCTCCTTTATACAAAAGAACGAGGGTTTTGACGATGATGTGAAAAATAGCATTAGGAGAAGGTGGAACAACTGGAGAAAAGCATCTGGTGTCTTAAGCGATAAAAAAATTCCAATGAGGCTGAAAGATAGGTTCTATAAGAGTGTAGGGAGACCAACTATGTTATATAGTTGAGTATTAGGCAGTGGACAAGAAAATAGAGCAAAGAATGAATGTTGCCGAGATGAGAATGCTTAGATAGGATAAAAAATAAATATATAAGCATAGAAGTAACGTCGATTACAGTATATACATTGATCATCTTATGAGGAAAAAGGATTCGGAAGTAGTAAAAATGGTTATGGAATTCAGCGTGGAAGGAAGAAGAGAAGGAGAAAGACCAAAAAATAAGTGGTTGAGTATGATATGAGGACTGCTGATGTGTGTGTGTGTGTGTGTGTGAATGATCAAGTGGTCAAGTGGAGGTTGAGGACCAAGATGATTGACCCCAAATAGCTGGGAAAATAAAGCGAGGAAGATTAAAACCTGTATTCAATAAATAAATCGAAGTATCTAAAACCAATAATTATTGCAGGTCATTTTTTTACTTTCCAGTAATTCTATGAGTATAGAAAAACTATGTTTTTGTATATAAATATAGGGGAAATAATAAAATAACACATTTTATATAACTAAAATTTCTGTTTATATCAGTATCCAACGCAAAGTGCGAAAGACTTGGCGATTTTTTCTAGATATATTTTTAAAGGCTAATTTATTATTGTCTATTATGTTTAAATATCGCTCGAAATAATTACTGTTTCGCTGTGGAATAAACAACACGTAATCTGGACAAATGTCTTCGGCCTGGTGAATAATAAAAACGTATTCGTGTAATTTTCAAAAATTAAAACGATATATACATACACCCAGAACAACGGGAACTACTTTTGGGGTGGGAAGAGGAATGGATAAGGGTGACAGGAAAATATTATTTTACCAATGTTAACCGATATTTTTTCTTCGATACATTTTCAAAAAAGGGTAAAGCGAAATACACTTTCAAGCGTAAATACGCCAGCCCCGACACGAAACAATCCGTTTACCGCGTCTCCGAATAACGTAGCTATCGAAAAAAAAAACCTGAAAGTCGTTCGTCATTGGCGTTCATCTTAATCGCTGTGAAAACGGACTAACGTTGTACCGGTATTTTCGTCGCCACTCTCGCGTATGATCGGTCGATCTCAACGCGTTTGTAATTACCGAACGCACGCGTACGACGCGAATTATGTCGCCGCCGATCCGGGAAAGTCGAACGAGAGACACGTGGACGAATACCGAACGATTCGGCGTCGTTTCACCGGTAGAATAATATACGCGACGACATAATGCACTTACACAACAAGCACGTAAGCGCCGCGGATTGGGTTTTCGGCGTCGGAATATTCTATTTTTAGAAATCGTTATTTCACTCTCGACGTACACGCGTTATCCGTCTCGCGGTTTGTTTTCTCGTCGGAGCTTTGGTCGACGGTGGTTCGGTTCGGCCGCTAACACCGCGACGTTTCGTACGAAAAAACGTTTGCGCGAAATTAACGAAACGTTTTCTTCGCGATCGTTAGTGACAATGTCTTTCGTCTTTTCAATTTATATTTGGTTCAATTATTATTTTGCGTTTCGAGTGTTTAAACATTCGTAAACAAACGCTTTTTTCTATTCACAAAAGTAATAGAATTGTTTTACCCAAATCTATACTCTACATTTAGTTAAAATTTTTTAATCGTATATAGTTTAACGTTTATTTTGTTTTAGGAACGTTATAATTGGCTGCTATGTACTTATTACAAGTTCCGAATAATGGATTCACATCTCAATGGTTACAAATCTCCAGATTTACTACGCGACACACTTAATTATATTTTTTGTTTCTCTCAAATTATATAACTTTTTCACTTATTTTTTAAATTATAATTATTACAACGCTTGTAATTCATTCCCAAACATTGAAATATTTATAGTCAGAAAAATATAACGTTCGTATTATTAATTTTAGTTTTTTTCTATTTTTTCAATTCTCAAAAAAATGATTTCTTATAATCACTTACCATGATAACGATTAATTTGTGAATTGAAAAATGGTTAATTGTAATCAATTATTTACATATTGCGTATTAACCAAATACTAAAAATAACGTCAACCAAATACCAAAAATAAGGAATATATATAAAGTAATATCAACAATTAACCTCAATAGATATAATTAATTTTGTTCACATGTACAAAATATATTATAATAAAGACAATATAATGAACCATTTAATAAAATATAATACAACGTTACAAAATTGAAAACAAATATACAAGATAACTGACAATCAATAGACAGTGTTTAAAGTTTACTATGAATTTAAAAAGTATATATTTTTGTATAAATAGAAAATTTAACTTTTACTTTTGATGTTTAAATACCTAATTTTTTAAGTAGTTAAACAAATGTAAAACATATATTTTAAAATACATTATATTACACTACTTTCAATTTGAAGAACTTTTAAGTACCTATTATAATTACGTTTGAAAAAACATTCATACTTTTTTCGCTGCTATTGCATTAAAATATTAATTGTTAGCCATAAATTGTACGTTGACTATAAATATAAAATGTCATCATAACGGATATAGTTAGAACTAGATGGTTTTCAATTCAATGTGGTCTGTGAACAAATATTTAAATGTAAAAAGCAACTAATTTAGTTATATTTAATTTAAAAATATAAATAACCTTATTTTTTAGATTTTCTTTTGTTTCGCAATATACTTCTCTATATCCAAGCATGCTCTTTTAAACATTAATGACTTTGAAACTTCGACGAAATACTTTTTAAATTTATGGTACGGCTTTAAACCACCAATTTCAACCCATGCGCTGAAAACAAACATGTTAAACATGTAAACAAATAGAAGTCTGTTAAACTAATAAAATAGTTTCTCAAATAAATTTGATTAATAAAATAAATAATCAATTTAATAATAATTCTTCAATAAACATGAATATTTTCCTAGAATATGTTAAATCCTCTCTTTAATTGTTGTTAATTTAAACAATTTTATAATAAAAAAAATTGTTAAAAATTATATTTTCATACTACACATAAGTAGAAAGGTAAAATCACAATATTCTTTCATCGCCTAAAATATTGTTAAAATTAGTGGCTCAAATATATACTCACTACTTACTAAATATTAAGTCAGTGATATTAATTAATAAATTAATTAGGTCAAAAATATTTCGTTACTATTTAAATACTAGTTATTTTACACATAGACACAGGGTACAAAAAATATTAAATATGAAAAATTGATCGTATTTTTTATAACTATACAAGTTTAACTTACTATTTTTGATCACCGAAGAAATAAATACATTTGGATCTGTTTATAATACGATACGTATTCTGTAATTCATCCTTTAATTTACAATTCAATTGTTCCGGTTCAATTATCTAAAATATAAAGTTTTACTTATAAGTGAATTTTCATAGTTAGATAAGTAATATAAATATATATTATAGACTTTGTTTTAATCAAAATAAAACCGTTATAAAAAGTATCTACTATATGAGAATTGAAAACAATTTTTATACATGTTTTTGAGTGTTGATATTTGATCATTTAAACTTGAAGGAATTCTTATTACTACAGTGTTATTTTTTAAAATCTTTTCACTTATTATTTTTCTACAAAACTTATCGACTTTTCTTGTCTAATTGCTTAATTGTATTTTTGTCTAATTTTTTTTCCTTGTTGTTTAATCATTTCTAATTGTCGAGACTAATTGTTTTACAAAGTTTTAATAAAAAAAAAAAAAAAAAAAACTTATCGACACCATAATGCCAAACCAATTTATAATACCGTCCATATTAAGTTCTCGACTGTTATTCCTATAGTACGAATACGGTTTACAGAAGCTTTATCATGGTAATAGATACTCGTTGGTTATTATTGTTGAACATATAAAATCTGAACAATACAAAATGGTCAAACAACGTAACCGCAGCATATTCGATGCTTAACGTTATACGAATGTAAGTAACTTACTTTACCAGGCCACGGAGGGAACCCTTTCAACTTGGCCCTGTAAACGAAAAATATAAAATTATCCGTAATTAAAGCTACGACAATTGTACAGCCACGATCGGCGTTTGTCGCTTTTAGTATGCGCAAAGGGTGTGTTGGTCGGGCAATAACGGCAAAACGGGCACTAGTGTCGAGACTTACCACACGAGATCGCCAACTTTATATTCGGTAATCTTTTTCGACGACGATCGGCCCATCTTGGAAGCGAAGCTGGTCAAAATATCGACGTAGACCGAACAACACACGACCGTTGAAACCATGGAACGTCAAACGAAATGCAGCGAACGCCGACGAATAATACGCGTGCGTATCAACATTCGATTGGCGATTTTTATAACCAACAAATAATTTTTATAACCAACAAATAATTTTTATAACGTCGAAATGGGCGGCAAATTTAAATTACGCGTATGCACAATCGACCACTTCATCGTTCGGTATAATCGGAACGAACTTAACACGAAAACACTTTTTGGTTCGTCGACACCATTAAATTCGCGCGAAATTAACCGTCCAGAAAACGATTTTCATCCGTTCGTCGTATATAGTCTCCTTAAGGGGGCCTTTACCCCACACTGGTCCGAAGTACTGCCTTCAGGCTTTCCGGGCTAGTGAGGGTATTGCCAATACCGTGAAAAAAAAAAAAAGGGGCCTTTACCCCATGAGGCAGACACTTGGCGTAACAGCTCCGTCATGCCGTCGTGACCGCAGGGGAGGTGGTGGCTAGGCCGCTAAACAGGGGAAGAGAATTTATTTTATATTCTTAATTTTTGTTTTTGTAACGGAAGATGTAAATGGTTGTCCCGCGGCAGGATATTGTCCTGTCGCCGCACACCATTCATGTGATAGCTTTTAAAAAGTGTAGTACGTAAGAATTATTGTGAAATAGATTTGATGTACGGAGGGGGGGGCTAAAACAACGTGGGGATAGCCCGCGTTGCCCGTCTACCCTTAAGGATGATCATTATTGTAAAAACTTTGTAATTTGAACTTTTTTCAATAAATGATGGCGACTCACTGGTCCGAAGTACTGCCTTCAGGCTTTCCGGGCCAGTGAGTGTATTGCCGATGCCGTATAAAAAAAAAAAAAGATAGCTTAAGCTAACACATGAGTGGAATGGAATCAGGACGGTCCCCTTAGACGGCGCCACTTACATCGTCCTTTACAAAAATAAAAAGAATATACAAAAACGATCCTTCTTCCCCGATTTATCGGCCTAGCCGCTATCTCCTCCTGCGACCACGACGACGCGACGGAGTTGTGAGACTTCCTTCGCCATCATCCATCGACTCGGCGAATCGGACGACGGCGTCCCAATGGACCCGAGACTCGAGCATGCGCGCTCGACCGTCTGCCCGGGACGAATCCTCCTACCCGACAGACAATTGCGTCCCGTTCACGGTCAAACGCCTCGCAGCGAATGAGCGTGTGGAACGCGCAGTCTTCCTCGCCGGAGGCAAAAGCCCCTTCCCGTACTTTAGGATGGAAGTCTGTCGAACATCGTAACGTGACGAAGAAAGCTCGGGACGTTCGAAGATATTTTAATTTCTTTCGACCTACCGTGTTTTTGTTAGTCGCCTGTACAGCGATATTGACGTTACGATTCACAGCTGGCGGTTCCGCGGTTAACAACTAATCGCGCTAGTGACTACACCTGTGTGGATGTAAACCGGCGCGTCGTGCTAAGGCAAGTGCGCGAGGGGAACGCGTTATTCGTGTGGCGCCGTCTAAACGACGTGACGACAAGGGTTCCTGGCCGCGCGATTTAGACGCCGGCAATTTCGTTAGGTCGACGTGGACGTAAAACGAAATTGTTGGCTCGTACGACGAGCTCGGGGACGCGCGTGTGTGTCGAATTAGTGTCGGGGCGTTTTGGGGCCTTAATCGGAAACGAACCGCGAGGTAATTTCGTATTGTAAACGGACGAGAAACGGCCGACGAAATAGCGATTGCCGGGACGATCCGCGCCGCGTTTAACTCGCCGACAGCGTGTACGCGCGCGTTTACCTGCGCGTATTTACGAAAAGGCAGGAAATCCTCGGGCGACAACAATATGCCCACAGAAACCTTAAGGACTAATCAACAAGTACGACCATACTACTAGTATTACCCGGTGTGTGTGTGTTTGTGTGTACATATATATAAGCGTGTACACGCGGCGGTGTGGTCTCTCGTATTATATTGTGTGTGTGTACCCTTCCCGGTCAGTGGACCACAATGGAAATAATATTTTGTACCTCGATTCATGTCGGATAAAGGTCAAATTTTGTAGCTACCGCGGCCATATTGATTGAAGTCTTGTATTAGTGTTTTATTATACGTACACGCCCGTGGACGAAACGTATTATTATTATTATTATTATCATCACCGACACAATAAACGACGTTCTCCTGTGTGCCCGCGGTACAATTGAATTCGTATCCGACTAGCGCGAGTGGTTTTTTTTTTTTTTTGTATATTTTCGGAATTCGCCGGACGTCTGTTGGTTAGATTGTTTACACTACCGAGAGCAATTTCCGATTGATTAAACGCGCGTACCGCTAACGGGACGAACCGAACGACGTCGCCGCCACCATTCGCTTACGATCGTACGAAAACCGTTTTTTCATTCGCCTCACGCCGTTTCGTCGCGTCCGACGTCCGACCGGTCTTTCCGAAATCAATTCGCGTAGGTTCGTTCAGAAATGGGTTGATTAGTTTCTACTGAACCGTACACGTTCAGACGACCGGAGCCACGTCTCGAAATAATAACGAACTTCGTCCGGGTAATCGTTTTCGCGAATATCCTATTCGGACGAACCGACCGCCGTAGATTTATTAACGCGCCCATTAAAAAAAAAAAAAAAACGAAATTTCACCGCCGAAACGTGTTAGGACGGGAAAAATGTCTCGCGTGACCATTTACTACTATATTGACGACGTCGTTTCTCGGCCGTGTTTAATAGGCGATTTTTGGTTTAACAATAACTTAACGAATTTGTCCACGCTTGTGCGTTTCATATTACGTAACAATACACTTGAGCGTTGTTGTACATACAACGACACGACGCCGAAAAATTCCCATACTCGAAAATTTAAAAATCGATATAAGTTATTTATATAATGGTACAGTAACTTTAGTAACCGTTAGTAATTGTACAATAATTGCGTACGACAAATGTCGAGTGGTCGAACAACAAAAACACGGCGAATAAAAAAACGTTTTTCCCCACCACCCCTCTACCCATGGCCAGATGTAACGAGTCGGTGAGAGTATTTTTTTTTTTTTATTTATCACGGCACATTGTTTCGGAAAAAAGGGCGTAGTTACATTGTTTCGGGGGTATTAATGTCTATATCGAATCCCTTTTAGGTGGTACAGTATTTTGGAAGGACCGAGAGACGCTGGCGAACAAACTCTCGGGGCCGTCCTATTTCGGAAACGACGGTAATCGTAAAAAGCTATTTAATACGGTATTTCTATCTTGGTAAATCGGACGAAAACGTCGGAACGACAATGAAAATATAACCGTTATTCGTATAAATCGCGTAAAAATATCGCGACCGATTTGGATTGCTAAAAATCGGAAAAATAATTCGGCGTCGATTACGACTTTTTCGTACCCGGTTCGTTTTCGTTCATTTTTTATTCGGAAAAACGGACGGGGACGGACCGTTTTCCGACCGAGTCCGAGCCGCCGTCATACCGCGCGATAGAAACGTCGGTGAATTTTCACCGGCGGCGAATCAGAGCGAATGTTCGACCGAGCGCCCGACCGGTCCGAATTGGTGGTCGGTACCGTCGAACGTTTCGGGATGGGTTTTGTTCAGACTAGGACAAATATCGTGTGTCGAGATCGGAAAATAAACGCGTACGGACGGTGTTTTTTTTTTTTGAGGGGGGGGGGTG
>JAIPRN010005067.1:0-12095 GCA_025469175.1 Geopemphigus sp. TES_GeoC_2020 | reverse complement strand
ATAAATAGTTATCTCGAAAAACTAATAGCGTTTATTATATGGTTAACGTCGCGGTGTATTGATCTTCGTATTATTTCAGGTTTAACGCAAATAGATATAATATATTCGCGACGAATAGACGAATGGAATTAGTCTTTGCCATTTACTTACCGAAATTACTTTAGTATTTTATTCTGACTACGTAATTTAGTGTAACATTTATACGTCTTGAGAAACGTTTTGTATATATATATATATATATATATATATATGCATATGCATATTTTCATCCTTAGACGTGCATATATTTATATTACATTAGTTTCCGGCATATGACATGTTTTTTACCTATTATAATCTAGTATTTTACGAATATGGACGTGTAAAAAAATGTTCTTCAAAACTACAAACACGTCCATTATTACGTTATATCAATTATAATAATTGGTGTTTTTTTAATCGCAAACCGACGACTGACACGGATCAATATAGGTCGTTTGTAAGGCAGAGCGTATAATCTAAGTGGTTGTGTAGACGTTGAGCGGCCGATTGCACGCAAAATAACAGCGCGTTAATACCGGTCCATGTTAATCTCGCGCCGTTAATTAAACGTTCGTTCCTGTTTTTTTTAGTCGACGATAATCTTAAATTTATCGTTAGGATAAAAATATTACCGATAACATTTTTTGCCGAAAGTATTTTAAATAGCGAATAGATATATACGTTGGAATTATAATCCAAAAGATTTAGTTCCAAACAATTTTCCATTTACTTAATCGAATCATTAAACATTAATCGACAACAAAGCGTGTAGAATCGTTAATAGTATGCCACCGATCTATCAGGTGTATGGAACGTTTGTAATAATGTAAACGTATCTGTAGACTGTGTTTCATATTTAACGAATACACTACAAGACAGAAAATAAAGACCGTAGGCTCAGTCGTCGCGGAATTGAAAAATTACCATAAACACACAACTATGATTTCGTGTATATTGACTAAGCTGTACTCGTTATTACCGTAGTCAGGTTACAGTCCCGCGTTATCACGGAATTTATACGGCGACGACCGTACAAAGTCTGTAAAAAAATACCGAAAACCCGCGCCCGGTATATGTACCATTTTTTTGTTCTTCGCTAATTATTTTAAGCTCACTGAGAAGCTTTGACGGTGGTACTTCAACCTACGAGCCCGCCACCGGTTTATTGTATGAAAAAGAGCGGAATAACGTTTGATAAACAAACGGCGCGTCGGTGACGATTTCTCCGGTCGTGGTGTCCCTTACAATAAACGTGACGTTTAAATAAACGGGCACGAGCCCACATACACAACCATGATAATTGTCCGAGATGTTACCGGATGCTGTCGGTTGTGCTGGATACGCTCGAAGTTGCCAGTACGTACGACATCTGAAAGTGAAAACGAATTCGCGCGTCCCACGTAACGCCGCCTGTCTCGTGATTATATTCAACGAAATCAAATGTTACGCGGCTATCGCGTGTCCGTTCCATTACCGCGGTCGATCCGGCGCTGAGTCCATCCGTCTCTCGTTCGCCAACCAGGGTTGCATCTAATTATGTATGGATAGTTCCTATCACCCGGTCGATAGGTCAGACGGAAGCGAGTTTACCTATTGCTATCAGGTCTTCTTACGGGACTTAGACTCGCTTAATTAATAAGTAAGAACCGGTTCGGAACGTTTGGTCGAACCGCTGAAACTGTCCCTACACTACTTTCACAACGGGGGATAAATATTCTTTATTACGATAGTTAAACGAAAAAAAAAACAAAATTCGAAGCAAATAAACATTCACGCTGGTATATTCTCACGTAATAATACTGTTTAGTCTGTGATTAATGTTCCGTAACGTAATTGAGAATTATATACGAACTATGTAACAAGAACGTACGCATATAAATTACGATAAAAGTTCGCCTTACAATATTCGCCCGTAATATATAACGCATACATACGTGTACGCGGTGTGATCAAAAAGCATACAATTATACGACAGCCTCAAAGAGGTCGAGTAATCGTCGCGTTAAATCACAAACACTCGCCTTACCAATCGACATATCTCGCAGTTAGTCTTCCATTACTTTAACGTTTTTTTTTTTGTTAGAAGTAGCGAGTACGTTAAAATCATAATCGAAACGTGTACGCGCTCGTATTGCGGGGCTAACAAAAAATTATTCGTATATTTTAGACGAGAGTAAAAAATTGTGATAGACGGTAGTAGTAGCGCACTACGATGGAGATTGTATTAACGCTGACATGAGGTAACGTTGTTTTCCTATCGAACAGAAAATTATATTTCCACACAGACCCGCGCATAGCCGCAGAAAAACACAAACATTTTTTTTTCTTTAATTACCACGCTATTTGAGTATTTTTTTATGTACTCAACGTACGACAACGCTTTTGCTGTTATTGATCATTTTTCGTTTCAAGATTAATCAACCTATTATTCAAATTCATTTTTTTCAATCTAAAAACGAAAAAAACCGAAAATAAAACAATTAAAACTCTCGTATTTTAATTGCGTGGAGATGCATACGTATAGACTTATATATAGCATACAGACGTATACAATATTCTAAATTACTTTTTACGTCAACACTTTCATTTTGGTTTTTATAATTGTAATATCCACATATTTTTATGTTTGCGTTTGGCAAATTTATCCCTTTTTTTTATTAGATTACGTTAAAATCATAATTGAATCACCCCCGAGCTAACGAAAAATTATTCGTACATTCTAGACGAGTGTAAAAAAATGTAATAGACGGTAGTAGTGGCGCATTACGATGGAGATTGTGTTAAACGACGACATGAGATAACGTTGTTTTCCCGTCGAACGGAATGTTATATTCCCACACGGACCCGCGCACAGCCGCAGGTGAACGTGGCCACGAAATTGCGGTCGTCGGGGCGACGCCAGCGGTAATCAGCGTGAGAAAATGCGCGCCAGACGGCGACGGCTAATGGATGGCGGACAGGGATGAACGTAAATCGTTCGTCGCGCGCATAATCGAAAACCTTTGTGTACACATGGCCGATACGGGCGTACGTTATCGTTTTCGTCGATAAATCCTTCTCGTCCGACAACATATTTATGACGGCGACGTACATAGAATTAACGACGGTTGTTAAACACGGGCACCTATAAGACGCGTCTGAAATATATATACATACAAACAAGGGTACGCCATAAAAATCGTGAAATAACCCGTGGGAAAATATATTTTTTCATAATTCGGGACACGTTTTTTCAATTATTCCTTTTACGTCTCCGCCGCGGCCACCCCACTAACAACTACCACCTGCCGACACAATCGACAAACCAACCACGAACGACACCGCCACGGTTACCTCCACCACCGCCGACAACACGGCCAACCCCCAACAACCAACCACCGCCCAGGACACTACCTCGGTATATACGTGACAATACGATATCGTTCACGCCCATGCCCGCGCAACGCGCACGCACACAAACGCACATATACGCCACACACACACACGTACGAACCGTTTATACGTATTCGTCGCCGCCCCTTGAATACGCTGCCGGTTACAACCGGTGGCCGCGAAGTCCAGCTGTTGAGACACCGGGACCCGAAGAATCATTCTCGAACTTGCTACTCGCCTTGACGGTTGTCTCCATTCCACTTTGTCTCCTCCGCTTTTCTCTACACCCTTCTGTATAAGAATCAATCTAATTTTCGTTCATCTACCGCGCTATTTCCTCTCTACCCGAATATAACCCCCGTGGTTTTTTCTCTCAATTTTCAATCAACTTTCCCTCGTCAATCACAATGGTCAAACGCTCGGCAATCAATTCAATGGTCATTTTCGGCTTCATGTTATCCATTCTGGTCCCGTTGACACTGTCTGCTGCAATCAATCCGACTACACTCGAAAAAGGTATGACTGATACCATTACATCGATGGGTAACGTATATAGTCTAAGTTTTTATTATTATTTTTATTTTTTATACGATCAGCCACATATGCACGAGCGCGATTTCACGTTATGACTGTTATTACGAGATTTTTTTAATATCGAGTGTTAAATATTAACTTAAATTTGGAAGTGTACCATATACAGTGATCGCGTTCGTCACTTTGGTATATTTAAAAAATAATGGTTAACTTTAAGTATGATTTATGTGGTTTACCAACTTCTCCTACCGCCTTTTTCTAAAAACAATCTCGATGATATTTCAACCAAGTCATTTCTCGATTAAGTTGTGTGTATAGGTAGCATGATTTCATCGACGTACGTTTAATTCTTCAGTTTATTCGCGTACTTCGAATATTGTGTTCGCGTACCCATGTATCTTATATACAAATTAATTCCCTACCATCGCGATATTTATAGACATTTCGAATCGATAAGAACAATATTTTATTTTTTTAAAAAACCAATTTCAAAAAATATGTAAGAAAATATACGTTTATATGTGTGTGTGTGTGCGCGCGCGTGTATATGTGTGTGCGTATTTATTTATTTATATATAGTCGAATACATATGGGATAACTTGGTTATAAACTTGAATGGGTTTTTACAATATAATAGTTTTTACAATCCATAGCCTGGGTTAACACCCTTTTATGGACGGTTTGATTTATTTCGATTCACAATATAGTTTTGGGTCGGATGCGTAGGGAGATATACATAATGGGCAGAAGGGACGGGAAAGCATATATTTCTTTCTTTTGATGCCCGAATACATGTTGAACAAAAAAATATCCCGTCGTGACTGTATTCATATACATGCATCTGCCTGTGCATTTTTTTTTCTTTTCTCGTTTTATTTACAATTCGAACTTGCCTTATTTTTTCGTTCAACTACGGAAATAATTAACAACACCATCTAATAAGGACACTAATCCGTCCGACATCTCCGAATACAAGTTCGATATACGGTTCCGGATTTTTCTTTAAAATTATTTCCCGTACCTGTACCCATTTCCACCCACCCGCTGTTGAACACCGTTCTAATCCGTCGTATGAAAACTATTATATTTATATACAACGACTACAACTGTATGTACAATGTCAATAGAATCAATCGTAAACTACATAATATATATCTTAAGAAACACGTTTATATATATATATATGATTATTACACAGGTAGATATAGTAAACCGTAAAAATGTAATATACATGAGAATACAATACTTATATATGTATATATATTATATATATATATATATATTCAGTTTACTATCTACAGGTGTTTAACCTTGAACGCGCGTTTACATTTTAGTAGCACGTAACTGGTATCGCCACCTGTCCGAATGGTCGGGGGCGGTTTGATTTATTTCGATTCATAATTTGTATGGGTTAGGTGTATAGAGGGGTATAAAACATAATACATAGTCTGGGAAGAAAACGACACGTCGTATATTTCTTTTTTTATTGCCCCTATTCAAATTGAAAAAAAAACGTCCCGTCACGACTGCTTTTATGATCTCGCATCTGCCTGCTTATTTCTTTATTCATTTCAATTTGTATTCAATAATTGTTGCTACATTAATCTCCTGTCGGAATGGTCGGGGGAGGTTTGATTTATTTGATTCACAACGAAGGGTGAGTGTAATGTGTCGGGTTCTTTAATACATAATGCGTAGAAGACCTGGGAACGATATACCATATATTTCTTTTTTTTTAATGTTCGTATACGAGAAGAAATAAAAACAGCCCGTCCTGACTGCTTTCATACATACACATTTGGGGGAACGTTTTTTTTCCGATTTCATACTAAATCGAACGTATTATATTTTCCGTTAACGGAAATAATTAAGAAATAATTTTTGTAAGGACACTAATCAATCCGACATCTTTGAACACGAGTTCCAGAAACGTTCGCGAATTTTTCTCTAAATTTATTTACTATCCCCAGCCACTCGCTGTTGTTATATGTACAGTACTCGATCGTGATGTCGTCGACTAAACGACGTACATTTGTATCTCCCATTTATTCGCGTACTTCGAATATTGTTTTCGCGTGCCCCTGTATCTTATATACGAATGAATTCCCTACAATCGCGATATTTATAGATATTTCAAATCGACAACATTAGGATGTCATTTCTTTTAAAAACCAATTAAAAAAATATATAAGAAAATATATGCGTATGTGTGTGTGTATATATATATATATATTTTTTTTTATTTATTTCGATTCTCAATGGATTTGTGTAAGATGTATAGTGGGCTATAGAACATAACACATAGTATGGGCAATTAACGACGCGCCATATATTTTTTCCTAACGTCCGTGTTTAAGTTGAAAAAAAAACATCCTTCCGCGACCGTATTTATATACACGGGTCTACATGAACGTTTTAATCTTTTATCGGACATTTACGATTTAATATAATTCGTCCAACGACTGATTTCGAATTTTCGAATATACAATAAATATATTATGAAACGTTAATTATTTGAATCGACGACCTTTCCACGGATAATCGCCCGTGATATCATCGATAAACAGACGTGCATTTATTTCTCCCATTTATTCGCGTACTTCGAATATTGTTTTCGCGTGCCCCTGGATCTTATATACGAATAAATTCCCTACCGTCGCGATATTTATAGATATTTCGAATCGGTATCGAAAGGATGTTATTTCGTTTAAAACCCAATTAAAAAAATATATTAGAAAATATATGCGTATATACATACAGTCGAATACACATGGGATGACTTGGTAATAAACTTGAATAGGTTTTTACAATATAATAGTCCATAGCCTGGGCTAACCCTCTTTCACGGACGGTTTGATTTATTTCGATTCACAATATAGTTTTGGGTCGGATGCGTAGGGAGGTATACATAATGGGCAGAAGGGACGGGAAAGCATATATTTCATTCTTTTGACGCCCTTATACACGTTGATCAAAAAAACATCCCGTCGTGACTGCATTCACATACACGCATCTGCCTGTGCGTTTTTTTTTCTTTTCTCGTTTTATTCAAAATTCGAACGCCCCTCGTTTTTTCGTTTAACTATGGAAATAATTAACAACGCCTTCTAATAAGGACACTAATTCGTCCGACTTCTCGGAACACAAGTTCGATATACGGTTCCGGGTTTTTCTTTAAAATTATTTCCCGTACCTGTACCCATTCTCACCCACCCGCTGTTAACACCCCGTTCTATTTCGTCGTGTAAAAACTATTATATTTATATACAACGACTACAACTGTATGTACAATGTCAATAGAATCAATCGTAAACCGTATAACATATATATATTTCGTTAGAAACAGGTTTAAAAATATTAGGAATAATATATATAATAAATAAAGTTAAGCCAAAAAACGACGTACTATATATTCAGCTAATTAATTAAAGGTAATTAATTACCTTGAACGCGCGTTTACACTATAAGAGCACGTAACCGGTATAGTCTCCTGTCCTAACGGTCAGGGGCGGTTTGTATGGATTCATAATAGATTTGTGTCAAGTGTATATTGATATACAGAATATCATACATGGGCTGAGAAAAATGCGTCGTATATTTCTTTCTTTAATGCCCGCGATATAGATGAAAAAATCGTCCCGTCCATACTGTTTTAATATACAGGCATCTGCGTGCCCGTTTTTTTATTTTTATTTCTAATTTTATTCAAAATGTCCGACACATAATATACCTTTTTTTTTTTTTGAAACCCGTTTATATACATATTAGATTGAACATATACAGGACACATTGGTTATAACCTTGAAAACCCATATAATATATATATATGGGCGTCACTTGCTTAGTCACCTGTCGGAATGGTCGGGGGTGGTTTGATTTATTTGGTTTTACAATGTAGTGTTGGTGAGGTGTGTAGGGAGTATAGAACATAATGCGTACAACGGACGGGTAACAATATACCATATATTTCTTTCGTTTATGACCGTAATCAAGGGGGAAAATATATTCTGTCAGCGCACGCCGAGTGCATTATTCTTATTATTTTCTTCTCTACCATCAAGATATTCGTATACATTTAAAATCGGTAGGAACGCGGCGTCGTTTCATTTAAAATAAATGAATATTTTTCGACAATATACGATAAAATATGAATACGTTACAGACGAGCGCCTATACTTACGTATATTAATAAAATCGCATCTAGCACGAATATACGTGTAGGTATACAGGAATCGTTATAATGCTTTTAAATTGTGTGCTCTAAGAAAACTGTCGTTTTTTACCGTTTATAACGTACCCGAACTTTTTCCGATGGTACTATTCAGCAGTGATTACATTTATAAAAACAAAAACGCTCGAGGATTACGTTAAAAAAACGCGTCAGCCAGTTTTCAAAAATTTCTAAATTTCCACGCACAATATAGAGTCATATTTGACCGATCGCTCTTATTATGTATATCAAAATCAACAGATTTGAACACGGACGGAGAGCGAGGTTATGAAGGGTAGGGCTCCGAACTTAAGGAACCACACGTAAATATTTTTTAACCAGTGTTAGTCTCACGTCCCGGAATAATTATATCAAATTTATTATTAAGGGGCGACTATATTATTAAACGTTTAAAATACGACTAACCCACCCGAAATATTCCGACACAAAAACATAAACATTTTTTGAAACTTTATAATTGTTAAAACATTACGTACAACAAAATAGCGTTAATGATGTAACAAAAAACAATGGTATTTTCAGATAAGGTGGATCGTAAGCGACTTAATATATTTTTTTTTAGAAACATTTATATATATATATTACGTATATATTTATAAGAAATGTTTATTATATCTTTACGTTCCACCCTAACACATAAATAAAAAAGTTCGATTCCTTGTAATGATTTTGGGTCGACTCCCTCAAACAATTTTTACACCTGGCTTTTAATGCGTAGTCCCCACCTGTCAAGTACTTTGATTTATTTCGTCCCTCGATGGAATTGGTTTTAGTGAATAGAGTCGTATAGAATATAATGTGTAGGACAGACAGATGACCACCGACCGTTTATTTCTTTTGTTAACGGAGGTATTCAAAGCGAAAAAAAACATCCCGTCTGCACCACTTTTATACACGAGCATCCGTTTACGCCTTTCTTATTCTTTTGTTGGACGTTAAAAAATAACGAAAACCAATCCCCAAGCCCCTAATATTAATAAACGCAAAATTCGTCTAATTCCGAGTTTACGAATCATTAATATATACACACGTCCTAAATTCAAATATGGCATCAAAGATTTCAATAGGCGTTCCCACAGATATTAAAACAATGTCCTAGGCATTGTGATTAATATTTCGTTTTTTTTGGTCGTTATAAATTCCCACGTCCGATTGTTCCTACACGCGTTTCTATCGCGTCGGTTCACGGAAATAATTACCGACGCTTTCTAATTAGGCCGCCGCCTAATCGATCCGTCTCATTTCGCCGCGTACGTACATCGTACAGATTATTGATTTTCGTTACACGTATCGTAATAATAGAAACGTTTGACCAAAAAAAAAAAAAAATCGAAGAACATAGGAAACGTACAATTATTCCCGATCTCGTACAAAAGTCACAATAGACGAAAATTACGTCATTATTATTAAAACGCACGTTAGATTACGCGTCGAATTACAGAAACAATTAACAATGCCCTCTAGATGTGTTTGACTTTGACGCCAACAACGCTTCGGTCGTCACCGGGGACATTGTCGACGCCGCAAACGACACCAAAACGGTGTACGTCGAAGAAGTATTCGACAATATCACCGTAGCGGACGCTACAACAACCACCACCACGGCCGCCGCGTATCCCGCGTCTGTGGTTGCCCTGTCTGCCATAGACGTAACAACTACAGAAAACGTAACATATAACACCGAACCGACGCACGCCGAAAACGTCACCACGACACCTTCGGCCGCTGATGATATCCATTACAACGATACGAAAGTTGCCGAAGACGTTTTCACCGCTGTGACCAACGACAGCACTGTCGCTGTGTCAGACACTATGGAATCCAACAACACCGTGACGGCCGTACCCGAAGTTAACAACGGTACAGTGGTCGTTGCCCACGACCATTCGGCTAACGTGACCGAGGCCACGCAAACAAACGCTACCGTGGAATTCGCTACTGGCGCCGTTGATGTTCCATTGAAGAACCAAACATATACAGAAACTACAACGTTCGTCCCTAACGAATCCGCCGTAACCGATGACCACAAAGGTACGTGTTTTATTTGAAAATAGCCCATACGGTTTGTGCACGTTTATAATTCCTCTAGCGGGTCGGAAAAAACTAATTTAGAAAACGATTTCGTACAATTTCGCAAAACGTGTTCGGATAAATCGGAAGGCCTATTGTTATCGTTCGGGTCCTTGTTCGAATATTCCCAGTTGTCTAAAGAACGCGACAAATACACCGTCGTCACCCTCTTACGTGTTACTTTTCTTAACATTCGTCGTCCGCTTCTTTTATTTGCACACAGCTGTTGAAATAATTAACGAATCCGCCACCATCAACGACACCGCCAGTGCCCAACACGGCGATGTCGTGTCCGCTGAATCGACCACGCAGGAACATAACTTGCCCGAGTCGTTGATCGACGAACCACAAACCTCGAATTTCTGCGACGTCTGTTTAGAGCCCACATTTATAGTCGTAGGACTTTGTGTATTCGCCGTATTCGTAGTGGCCGTTGTTAAAGTCTTTGGGAAGACCAACGCCGCCGGAAACAACAACGCGTAAGTAACGGCGGCCGTATTCAGCGTCATTACGCGACAACCGGCGCACAGTGTCCGGACGGGTGGGGGGCGAGTTGCGTGTGTATTGAAAATACTTTCGGAAACGTCGAATCGTGTATGTCTCGCCGATGGGGATCTTTCCAGGGATAAAATTGCGAAAATATCGTACACTTTTTAACGCATTTATCCATTCGTTAGCTGGCCGTCGAATTCTTCCTGTAATTCTTTTATTCCACACATCATTCGGACCACTCGCTACGTTGTATTCATCGACTCGTTTTCCCTCACCCACCCGTTCACAACAGTAGTTTTGTTCGTTCTATTGTGGATGCTTTACGAATATATAAATTCACATATACTTACAATACATATCCTTTTGTGTACGTATATATATATATATGCACAAAAGGATCGTGTATCGTTTGTTAATATATTTTACATTTTTTTGGTTATCACACGTTCCGCGACAGCGAAATGTTGTGCATATAATAATAACCGTACGACAATAGCACGGTAGTTCTGAAAAATACCCTACGTTCGATTGTTCGTTCGTTTATTTATTTATTTATTTATTTTGTTTTATGTCTGCAGAAACCAACTATCAGGAAACCAAATAAATTAACATGCCCCCCCTTACCTATACAACCCCCCCCTTTATTTACACCTCTTTAACCGTCCCCGACACAATCATAAACGCCACACATATATGACAGTCCCTCCCTTCCATTCCACCAGCAACATCGCAACCGCCGCTGCCGCCGACACAATAGCCACTGCAGCCGTCACGACGAAGACGGAAACGACAACCCTTCGCCGATTCACGCACATTTAAACATATTTCACACAATACACTCTCCCTTCAACAATCAATTACTTATTTTACAATTCCAATTTCGCGACTATTTAATTACATTTTCCGCCCTATATTATACTACATTAACTATAATAATATTCCTCTTCCAAAAAATAAAACTATTTTTTAATTTTTCAAATTTCTTTAAAAACTATTTATTTTTTACATTGCTACGCTCCGTGCGTATTTTATTATGTACTCAACGTACGACATAGCTTTTGCTATTTTTAATCATTTATAATTTAGTTTAATTTATCACGCTCCGTGCGTATTTTATTCTGTACTCAACGTACAACAAAGCTTTTGCTATTATGAATTAATTCTTAATTCGTTTAATATATCACGTTCCGTGCGTATTCTATCATGTACTCAACGTACAACAAAGCTATTGCTATTATTAATTAGTTTAAGTTATCACGCTCCGTGCGTATTTTATTATGTACTCAACGTACGACAAAGCTTTTGCTATTTTTAATCATTAATTAAACAAAAAAAAAATAAAAAAAAAAAAACAAAAAAAAAATAGAAAACAAAA
>JAIPRN010005065.1:0-12117 GCA_025469175.1 Geopemphigus sp. TES_GeoC_2020 | reverse complement strand
TATATATATATATATATATATACTTAAATCAATTTATTTTATAGGAAAATTTCGAAATCAAGTATTAGATAAACTGAATAAAATACCAGAATATGTTAATAAAGTACTTCCACATAATGTACTTAACATAAATACAGGTAAATAAAAAAATATTTATCTATTTTATATTTAACATGTATTAATTATACATTATTAAATAAAAACTGCTAAAACATAAAGGTTGATCGCGAGACTAAAAAAAATTCATATAAAACATGTTTTATTTTTTTAAGTTATTAACATCTTTAAGCATAAAATTATATAAACTTATTGTATACATTAAAATTTATAAATAAAATTTTAGAATATTTTAAATATTTTTAACAATTTAAATTATATTAGTTTATTTATAAATATTAGTTTTACATTTTTAAATTTTATTATTCATTAACGTTAACAATATTAAAAAAGGATACATAGCTTTTCATTACTATATAGTTTTAACAAAGCCATTTCCAATTGAAACCAATCTCCTTTTAAACTTATGTTTAATTTTCATATAAATAGTTTTAATTTATATAAATAGAAAAATAAAAAAAACAATTAATTTTTGTTTAAGATAAGTTTTTATTCGTGTTACTTAAGATTAATAATTAAATAGTAAATAACAGATTTTCAACAATTTATACATTTTGTTTTAGGTTTATTCAAAGATGGTAGCGTAAATAATGCTTTACAAACCTTATTTGAGAATAATGATTACTTAAAACTAATTTCATCAACACTTGGAAATGGTGGAAAAGAAATACAAAAAGTTATGCAGGTTAGTTAAAAGTTATTGAATTTATGAAATATTTTATTTTAATTAATGCATATCTTTAGGGAACAACAGATGCACTGTTTAATTTACCAGTATTTATTACATCACATCTGTGGTCAAAACGTGGCATTACATACTTTTATAGTTTTGAACACAAATCCAATGTTAAATCTCCAGGAAAATGGTTTTTGCCAAACTTTTTTGGCAATCCCAATAAAGATATCTCCAAAAATGAAGCAACAACTACAAATAATGTTGAAGATAATGGTTATTCTTTTTTAGATAAAATCCAAAATTTTTGTTAAAAATGTAAAATGTTGTTTTTAAACAGGAGAACCAGGTCACGGAGATGAATTAATATATTTGTATGATGTAAGAACTGTTGAAGGTAAACCAATTTCGGGAACTGAATTGAAAGATAAAAAAGACATTGAAATGAGACATAATTTTACATCACTAGTAGCAGAATTTGTACGAAATGGGTAAGTATATAATTGTAAATTAAAATGTTATATTACATAATAAAAATTAATTACATTTCAGAAAACCAAGATTGGAAAAATTAGGGGATGAATGGCCATCATTTACCTCTTCAAAACAATCAGATTATGTTGTACTTGATGAAAATTCACATATTGCAAATATGTTTCGTTTTTGCGAAATGGGATTATGGGGTGGTATTCCAGATATGTTACAATCATCATTTTGTAACTTACCAGGAATAACAGATATATTAAAAACTGTCCCAGATTTATTAAACAATGGATTGTTGGGTGATGTAACTGGAGGAACAGTAAACTTACTAGGAAACCCTATAAATAGTATTGGAGGGATATTGAAAACTGGAAATAATAATCAAAATGTCCTATTAGGGGGTGTAACAGGAGCATTAGGACCAAAACAAGAAAATAAAAAACCTAATGTAAATACTCCTAGACCTTTATTGGGTTTAATTGGATAATGCATTAAACAATTTACATGCCAATGTAATTTTTACAAAATTAAGGTGCCAAAATAAATAATTATATATATATATAACTTATACATTTCAATATTGATAAATTAATAATAATATATTATATTATAACATTTTAATAATAAAGATTAAATATTGTAATAAAATACTTATTTTTTGTTCTTTTTTAAATCCTCAAATCGATTCAATAATTCATCAAAATCTGTTTCTTCTTCATCATCTTTTTCTTTAATATCACCAGTTGGTATATCATTAGGTACACTAGGAAGGTCTGGTAAGTTTGAAAAACCCATATTTTTACTGGAAAAAATTGAATTTTTTGGGACAGGTTTAACCACATTAGCTGCAGGTGGTTTTGAAGTAGGCTGTTGTTGAGGTGCAGGAATTGTAGACAATGAAGGTGGTATATCAAAATCTAATTGGACTGAATCTAACATTGAACTCACAGTTTGCATATTCTAAATCATTAAAAACAATTAAAATTAAAACATGATTTACGTTTCTATTTAATACACTTACTGGGTAATTAATGAGTGGCACCTGAGTTGGGGCCATTGGTTGTGGTGGAAAACCAATAAACCCTGTAGGCCGTGTAGCATTTTCATTATTTGGATTTTTACTATCAAAAAGTATAGAATCTATACTATGAGATTGTTCATACTCTTGCATAACCTAAAAAATATTTATATATATAAAAATCTTGAAAATGAAAGTGATTATCTATATATCATATTGATATATGGATATAATAATATATTATAATCAAAAGTAGTTTATTATTGATTAAACATCAAAGATCTTTGGAGTGAAAATAATTACTTTTAACGGAAAATATTTACGCTTATTTTAATTTATGTTTTATAAAATTAAATTACAATAAAAAGTTTACGCTTTTTGCTATAAATGTACTTAATTAATCATTATTATTATTTCACTTAAATCCCAGTGATTACAATAAATGACAATTGTATTTTTACGTTTTCTTACTTGTAAGTCAGGTTCATATGGTACATTATAATTTTTAGAAATTTCAATTAAATATTTTTCAACAAGAATTTTTGGTGGTGGTCTTAAGCTTAATTTGTGCTTGAGTTTTTGGGATATTGTATCCATGTTTTCTGATCTGCACGCCTGAAAAATATATACAAACATTATAAAAATGAGTTTATAAATTATAACATATACTAGTTTATTTCTTTATTTTTAATCATTGTTATTCTATTCATTGATCTTTTAATATAGAAGTATAGTAAAATTATTTATTTAATGTCAAATATTTTAATAAAACAAAATAATAGCCAATTAAAAATTATTATTTTACAAAAAAAAATATATTTTCATGTTTTATAAATAAGCATACATAAGTTTCAATGATAAAACAATATTAGATAAAGTATATAAGAATTATTCTTGTAATATATTAACATATAATATACTCCTTATCTATGTTGAAAATACAAATAATTTAGGTAATTATGTATACATAAAATATTTTAAATATTATATTAATTTATTATATTTACCTCCATATATTTTTTACCAAATTTTTGTGTTAACTGTTCAGAAATAATTTTCATTTCAATAACATCAGCTTGAATATGAGGAGCTACCCATAATAAACTAGACACTGGTTCTGCAAGGGTGGGATCCAAAATTCTAAAAATATATCAAAATTTATTTTAAAAATAATAAGATAAATGCCAAATAATTAATACTTAATATATACTTAGTAACTAATTATTAGTTTTCGAATACAAAATGCAATTTAGCATATCAATAGTAACTGATTATTACCAACAAAAAATATGTATAAATATTAATTATTTTAATTAAAACTGAATTGGTATTTAAGGATTCCATGTTTAAATAGATAAATACATTATATAACTATAATAATGTTGCTTGTACTTGTAATATTACAAGTATTATTTATATTATATTATAAATATTTATTATAATAAAATGTATTATTAATTATTATTATTGTTATTATTATTAAATAATGTATTATATATAAAATATAATATTATATTATTATTAATTATAAGTATTATAATGTACAATTTTATATTATACATTAGTATCACTAGGTATTATATATTTTCGAAAATGTTGATATATGTTTACAAATTATAATTGAAAATCACATTAAATAAATTTATGTTTGAATTGTGATTTACTTGGATTGTTGTAATAAACCAAATCTGGACAGTAGAGCGTCACAAAACATTTCGACAATTTCCAACGCTTCGACAAAGTAATCTTCCCGTATGATATGTTCCACTCTTATTTTTGCACGTTCACTTTTGCCCGCCGCAACCAAATCCGCAATTTCTTTACGTGATTTTTGAGCTAGTTCAGTTTTCTTTTTCTCTAATAACTTGAGGCGATTTAACGATAGTCTCAAGTTCGTCTTGAGTTTCGAATAATTAGCATCAGAAGAAAACATGGTAAATTGTAGAGGAACGAAAAAAAAATGAAAAACGTTTTTAATATTACACAAAACAACGTAACAAAACACTCGTCCAAATTTTTAGACTTAAGATAAAAATGTATATCACAAATCACATTTCTTATCATTTAAATACTCATAGATATTTGATAAGTGATATCGGATGGTACGTTTTGCAAAATATGACAATATTGTAGTAACACAATAAGAACCAAGGACAAGGTTAAACCTCAAAAAGCAAAACGCTAAGTACCTAGATGGCATTGTTAGTGGCTATAAAAAATATATATTTGTGGGACATTACTACGATTAAGTCTTAAGATATACGTGTAATATTAAAACGTTTCATATCGTGATAAATAAAATCTTAAATCGTGTAGAAAGTAGACAATTGCATACGCTATATGGTATAACGAGTTAAGAAAATTTGTAATAATGTCATGGCTATTAATTTGATTGTAAAAATGTGCGAAGAATTTACTTCCAATGTTTTGTGTGAATTACTTGTCGACTATTATTATTGATTTATACAATTTTATGGCGATCTTGGAACGTGTTTCGTTTGTTAAAATTGTGAATTTTATGTGTCAAATTACGAAAAAGAATATTTCGTTTTATTTGAATTATATTAGTAATGGTATGAAAACAACGTTTATCATTCCCAACATCAAATACTTGAAAAAATCACAATTTCTTTTCGGGTAATAGAATAAATTATTGATCGGCCTTTTGTAACGGTTTTAAATTTAAAATATTGATCGTGTGTTTTCCATAATACTCGTAAAGTGAAAACATTGGAGTATTACGAAATAGAACCCAATACGCTCCAATTAATTTTCGTAATTATTTTTTGGTAGTCAAAAAACACAATTTTATTAATAATTTCGTACTCTCGATATAAATAAATTGTTATTAAACGTTAATTTATGCTACATTATTACTAATTAATAATTAACTATGCTATATTATTTACCTTAGAATTTTCGTCTCGTAATTTTCATCATTTGGGTTTATTGCTCTGAAAACAATCGTATTTGTAAATTTGAAATAGTTCGCCGCCAATTGTCACGTCGTAGTGATTTTACCATCCACGAATTGACATCGTGATAACGAGTACATGTAACTTCCAGGCACCGGAAAAGTAGTATAATTTATCCAACCTCTTTGGTCCGTTACGTTTTTTGTGTATTTATTTTTTAGCGTTTTGATTTTGCACGATACCGAGGTGTTATGATGTCGCTATCGGTCACCAGTTTCTTGTAGTCTAGTCGGTTTAAAAGACCACCTAAATTCTCAGAATGTTTCGCCCCTATTTTTATACACGTCCTATATTCGTTTTGTAGTTTAAACGTAAATTTGAATCGTCCGTTAGTGTAATGAGTTGAAACATATTCAAGCTATACTTCACATTCCTATTTAATTAAAATAGTTAAGTCCGTGATCGCCGGCCACATTTGATTCAACTATCAATACGAAATTATATACGTAAGTACCTGTCGATTTTTATTGTTTTGCCGCACCATAATATGATTATGTACCGATTAATGATGCCGTACATAAAAGAATTTCAAATGATTACTTATCAAACGATCTCTGTTCAACGAAAATGTTTCGTATATAATACCTGTGTGTAAATTTTATTTAGATACATATCCCGAACAAAATTCAATTTTATTTTTTTTTTATAAATATTTTCGTATTTTACTTTGATACCTTATTCGAGTTTTGGTTGGTGATTTGAAAATATTTAGGTTTGATGAAATACTTTGGAAATATGTGATTCTATAGATAAATTTTGTTATACACAGATGCATTGAGTATTTTGAATTTAATAACTTTGTTTAATGCTTGAAAAAATTATATTTCTTCGAAATATTAAATTATAATTTCAAAAAATATATTTTTAAAATTAAAATTGTTTTTTTATATTTTAGATTTTATTGTTGAATTTTTAAATTAGGCTGTTTATTTTGGAAAATAATAAATTATGATATATTTTTTTTATTATAATTAAACACTAAAACTACCTAATAGATGTTAAATTTTTTCTTATAGATTCCAAAAATAAAATGGGTTCTACTTTATTATTTAAGCTATTTGGCATGTCTAGTGAAAAGCAAGAATCATTCTTAAAGATGAGTATATTAACTACTGCAGCAATACTATGTAAGTATAAACTAAAGAAATAGATAGATCTAATTTGTTTGAATTTTGAATTAAATCTTAGATGTTTAATTTAATTAAAAAATAAAATTCAGCTATACATTTCAGTTAAATTTTCATGAATTTAAAACAATTTGTTTAATATTTTTACTATTAATATATATATAGAGAGAGAGATATAGATATATAGATATTTAGCTTAAGATTGAATAAATAATTGTATATATGTTTAGATTTTGGTTTATAAATAGTTGACAAAATCTAGTTCAATTTAAAAAATCAGGCCTCAACCTATTTCTATATTTTTCTGTTTAATGTTAAAATAATTTAATATTATAAAATGTTTTCAGCTTTTGCAACAAGACTTTTTTCTGTACTTCGATTTGAAAGTGTTATTCATGAATTTGATCCTTACTTTAATTATCGTACTACACAGTATTTAGCAGAAGAAGGATTTTATAAATTTCATAATTGGTTTGATGATCGAGCTTGGTACCCCCTGGGTAGAATTATTGGAGGTACTGTGTAACAAATTATTATTTTATTCAAAAATAATTAATTATTTTTAAAGGTTTTAAATTATAAGTTATTTTTCAGGTACAATTTATCCAGGTTTAATGATAACATCAACTGTTATATACAATACACTTCATTTCATTAATATAACTTTAGAAATTCGGAATATATGTGTATTTTTAGCACCTCTATTTTCTAGTTTTACCACAATAATTACATTTCTTTTAACCAAAGAGTTAAAAGACACTCGTGCAGGACTTATTGCTGCCGCAATGATTTCAATTGTCCCAGGATATATATCACGTTCAGTTGCTGGATCCTATGATAACGAAGGTACAATATTTTTGTATATAATATTATCAATGTATTATATGATTTTTCTTTTCAGCTATTGCAATTTTTTGTATGCTGTTGACATATTACACTTGGATTAAATCTGTGAAAACAGGTAGCATACTCTGGTCTGCATTTACTGCACTTGCATATTTTTACATGGTAAATTATTTATACTAAACGTAATAGTTAAAATGTATAAATAATATATCACAATTATTTAAAAACACGATTGTATTATATTATAATAGTTTGTATTTTTAGAGCTTACAAACATTAAAAAAAAAAATGATTCTTACTAATATTTAAAAATTATTTTATATTAAACATTTTTAGGTGTCATCATGGGGTGGTTATGTGTTTTTAATCAATTTGATACCAATGCATGTATTAGTTTTGATGGTTACTGGACGTTTTTCGCATAAAATTTATATAGCATACAGTACAGTGTATTGCATTGGTACAATATTGTCAATGCAGATATCGTTTGTTGGATTTCAACCAGTCCAAACCTCTGAACACATGATGGTATAATAATATATTTCAAAATGTATTTATGTTATTTAATACAGACTTTTCTTATGTCCACAGGCTTTAGGTGTATTTGGTTTATGTCAAATACTCGGTGGAATAAATTACATGCGGACAAAGATAGTTGGAGATGATTTTCAGACATTATTCCAGTTTATTATGTATCTAATTGGAGGTGCTGTAATTGCTATTGGCACTATACTTACAATAACTGGTAAGCGTTTTTATAGAGCTTTAATGAATTTGATTGAATTGCGTAATATACTTTTTAAAGGAAAAATTGCACCATGGACTGGCCGTTTTTATACTTTGTTGGATCCATCATATGCCAAAAATCACATACCAATCATTGCATCCGTTTCTGAGCATCAACCTACATCTTGGTCTTCATTCTATTTTGATTTACACATACAAGTGTTCCTGTTTCCTGTCGGTCTATATTTTTGTTTTTCAAAACTTACCGATGCTAATATTTTTGTGATACTATATGGAGTTACTAGTATTTATTTTGCTGTAAGAATATTTAATTGTCTTTTTGTTGTTGTGTATTTCTAAATATTTTCATTTTGCTAGGGTGTAATGGTACGGTTAATGTTAGTACTCGCTCCAGTCATGTGTATTTTATCTGGTATTGGTGCTTCTTCCATGTTATCAACTTATATAAAACAATACCTTGAGAGTTACTCAAAAGTACCAGAAAAAAAGTTAAAAAAAAATGAAGACAGTAAATCAATGAAAAGCGAAGTAAGTTGAGTGTTACATTTTAAAAAACTAATATATTAAGTTTTAACTTTTATGTATTTAGATTGCTACTGCATTTGTAACATTATTAACATTTATGCTAATGTCGTATGTATTCCATTGCACTTGGGTTACTTCTGAGGCATATAGTTCTCCTAGTATTGTATTATCAGCTCGGTCTCATGATGGCTCACAAGTTATTTTTGATGACTTCAGAGAAGCATATTATTGGCTACGTATGAATACAGCTGAAGTAATTTTAAATATATATTTTGTTAAACATTTTATAAAAATTAATTTCTATAATACGTTTATATTTAGGATGCTCGAGTGATGTCATGGTGGGATTATGGTTATCAAATCACAGCCATGGCTAATAGGACAATTTTAGTGGATAATAACACTTGGAATAACACTCATATCTCAAGAGTTGGTCAAGCAATGTCGTCTGGAGAAGACGAAGCTTATGAAATTATGAGAGAACTAGATGTTGACTATGTGCTTGTTATTTTTGGTGGTGTTGTTGGTTATTCGTCAGATGGTAAAATAGAAAACATCGTATTTTAAAATTAAATTTTGTACATTGAATGTACTTTGTATAGATATAAACAAATTTTTGTGGATGGTACGTATTGGTGGATCAACTGAGAAAGGTAAACACATTAAAGAGTCTGATTACTACTCACCAAGCGGAGAATTCCGTGTAGATAAAGAAGGTTCAAAAAAATTAAAAAATTCGTTGATGTACAAAATGTGTTATTATAGATTTGGTAAAGTTTTATCCGAAGGAGGTAATGAAACTTTTTTCTCGCAATATTCGACGATTTATTAAACAAAATTATAATTTTCAACTCGTAGGTAAGCCAGCTGGTTATGATCGTGTTCGTAACGCAGAAATTGGCGTAAAAAACGTTACTTTACACGTTGTGGACGAAGCGTATACAACTGAACATTGGCTTGTTCGTATATACAGGGTAAAGGACTATGATAATCGAGGAGGTAGAATGAAACCGAACAAAGTGTCAACATATTATAAACAATGATATATAGTTTCTATAAAACAATACGAACAAAACTTTTCAATTTTTAAACGTCTTGTGTTTTTTTTCATATTATTTATACTATTTTATAAGATATATTATGTTGGTTATAAAATATTATTTTATTTAATCATTATTTCTTCCGAAAAAAATGTATATATTTCAATCGCTCAACCGAAATGCTTAAAATTAAATATTTATGTAAACATCGAACAATGTTTCATATCTTCAACTGTTTTAAAATAATAGACATTGTATTATTAGAATTACGTCCAATTATGATATTTTACAATTTATTTATTATTTATATAAAATTGTTCAACATTATGCATTATTTTATAGTTACAACGAATCACCAATTGTACGTTATAAATGTGCAATTAAAAGTAGTTTTTTGTTTTGTTTTCTTTTTCACGTTTTTATCGTACCATTTACGTGTTGGCCATTTATCAATTGTATAATATTTTTCTCGAACAAATTTTGCCCTCATTAATCGATCAAATATACGCGTCAATGATTTCCTATCGTACCGTTACGATTATTTAATTATTAATGTGTATACATATTCTCAATAAGGTTACAAATACCACTGTGTTGTATATGTATAATACTATTAAATGAAAAATTACGTTGTCAGTTGTGTTTGATTTGATTCCATTCAACAAAGTATCGAGGTAAACGGAACCGTACGTAAAAATGGGGATTGGGGAGGGGAGGAGATTTGAATCCACAAATCCTTACGCGTTTTATTTTAGATACCGCGTAATCGCCGAACACAAGGCATCTCGTGTACAGTTTTATTAATCGTGCGGTTGTCCACGAATAATTTGAACATCGTCGTCACAATTACGCTTTATTATGCGTAATCGTCCGGGTCCACTGTTGTTACTGTCGCGGTGTTTCGAAAAATTTTATTTCGACGATAAAAAGTCAACAAAAATGACGAATAACGTGGTGCGTGATTCTCCCTCGTAAAAACAATCCCAAGTAATAATATTACGTTAGGGGGGGAGGGTGGCCAGAGTTTCGTATATATATATATATATATATATATATATCGAACAAACAAAGGACGCGTCCGTATGTCGAAGTTCGTCTAAATAGCGCGTCGGGCTGATTCGAATCGACACTCCGCCGTCTATTGCGTTACGATTTTTGCCGACTGTGCGGGATCCCGTCAAACGCCGACGTCGGTGCGCGTAATCGTTTCGTCCGCCGTCGGTCGGACGTACTCCATTGGTGCGGCACGAAATCCGAGAACGGCCGACGGCGCAGTAAACGATTTTAGTTCAGTTTCAGTCACGCGAATTATTAATATTAGAAAACCCAGGGTACATCGGTGTTCCGTTTTATCGCGGCGCTTCGTAATTTCCCATTTACGCCGTTCGAAACCACCATAGTAGAATCGATAATTTATCTAAGCGGCGTTGTACGAAAGAATCCATCGGCTAAATACGATACGTACGTAGTTGACGCGAAATGAAAAACGTCGGCGACGATGGCGGATTTTGTGTCAGCGTGCGTGCGGTGTATAAATGGAAGTAATATACGAACGCCCGTTAACCGTTTGTTTTTACTACGACGACCGTTCGTTTTTCATTGTATTTTCGTTTATTATTACGAATAATAAACGAACGAAATGTGTAACGGTACGCGCGCATTTACGAGAAAACGTTTAACGGAATTTCGTATTCTTTTTCCCGGTTGATTTCGAAATTGTTTTTTAACGAGCTTTTAAACTTTAAATAACCGAAATTTAAACATTCATACGCGGTCGCCGTAGTAATCGTACTAACGGTTTGTACTATCACATAGGTGATAGTATCCGATCATAGGATCGGATACGATTTCTCGCTAGAAGTCGGCGGGACAGAGGAGCCGACTAGAAAAGAGACATCTCGAAACGATTTTTTCTTACGATTTTCGACGACCAACGAACGCGACTAGTGGAGCTCCGTCGGTCGGTAACATTATTGCGCTCTTGGCAACGGTGGTATAGGGATTATAATTATTCGAACGTACGGCGTAGACGGATAAATTTCGAATTGCCTAATTTTAAAAATTTTTTTTTTATATTTCATTAATCGAATTTCGAATTAGACGGGTAAATTTCCTTTTTACGTGTTAGAAATTGCGCCGTCGGCCACGGAAATAGCGCGTCTGTCGAGTTCCCCGAACACGGACTGAAGTACGAACCACTCTCCCTCTACCCACACAACCCGTACACAGCCGTGTATGCATTCGCTGTACACGCGTACACGTATTGCCGGTGGACGACGAAACGGTTGGTTTTTTTTTCAAATTTCGTGCTTACACGCGAACGTTTCCGGTCTGCGCGGCGCCTCGGTCGTACAGCGAGTGTACGTACAACGTGCGCGAGCGGCGAGAACGCGCCACGCACACCCCTCAGCGTATTCCGGTCGGCGGTACTCAGGCCGTCGACTATCGCGCGCTACAGTAAGTAGTAGCCGAGGAGGTTTAACGAGGATCATTATTGGGTCGTCAGAACTCCGAAATATTTTTCAATATTCGTTTTTTGTTTTTTTTTTTTTTAAAGCCCCTCGAC
>JAIPRN010005064.1:0-12121 GCA_025469175.1 Geopemphigus sp. TES_GeoC_2020 | reverse complement strand
TGACGTCAATGTATGTATGTATATATAGCTATATATAAATTGTATAACGAGCTTATTAGCCGAAGAACGGACCAGAATAAACTGTTGTGATCGAAATCACGTTTTTCCTCTTGACGTCACAACGAGCGCACGGTCGTGGCCGAAAAACGTGAGATTTTCATTAACTACAAAACTGTACACACACACACACACACACACATACTTGATTGTTTTTAATCCCATTGTTTGTTTTATACCGACAAACAAAACGCGAATATATATATATATATATATATATATATATATAAAGCTTGTAATTATTATTATTATTGTCGGGGATCTGTATAATAATGACGCGTAAAAGTACTTTCTCGTAAGAATTTGCGTTCGGATTTTCACGCCCTTAAAAGAAACGTATTTAGGGAACGAAATTATTTCGTTTTCGATTTAATACCCGAAGGATAAACGAAAATGTATCGAAATAAATACGTGTTACGGATCATTCAGGATTTCGAAGGACGAGCGTCGTTAAACGTTTGTTTTTTTATACGACGACATATCGAATGGGCGCTTAATGGTAATTGCGTCGACACGTTCGACGTGAATTCGTTTGGAAATCGTACGACGTATAGAACGTGTCCGAAATTCTGTTTTTAGAAACAGCGCGCCGGTTCGCGTTTTAGTTCGTGTCAAGAATAACGTGAGATAATACGCCGATAGACAGGACGGGTGCGGAAACCGAAGGACGATTGTCGCCGTTGCCTTTTTTTCCGAATAACGTTTCGGAAAGGGGTTTTTTGAAAACGGCTCATTTTCCGACGGCGACGGCGGTACCGTTGTTACGAAAACCCTGTACGGCCGTTACGTTGATAAACGATCCGGCGCACAACGCGCGGGTTCGGTCGCGCGTCCACATAATAAGTTCGTATAATTACACGGCCCGGGTATTATTATTATTCGGTATATTTGTACAATATATTCACGTACGGGCGAGAGCCCCGCGTCGTGACCTCTGCCCGGGTTCGCGCGCGCGTGTATGTGTCTCCTCCGCCCGACCGCGCGGTGTAAGCCGTAAGTACCGTCGTCGTTATTATTTCCCGGGGATAATATTTTTAACGAACCGCGTTCGTACCACCATCGCGGGTCCCGCGGGAGAGACGTGTCGATTATGTACGGAACCGCGTAAATAACGTACGTCGTACCGCGAACGCATCAATCGCCGTAATATTTCCCCCCTATCTCGTACGCACGGACCGACGTCAATTATATGTCGAGTGAGAGATTCAGTGTATACACACACACACAACACACACATGGGCGCGCTATCCACACGATAATTTTGCGGTCGAAATTTATTTCACCGAATACATCATCGGTCTCGCGCGCGCGTCCCCTGCGTGTCCGCCAACCGGTTCGTACGCACGCGACTATCGATCATCGTCGTCGGGTTTTCGTGTTCGCGCGTCGTCCGCGCTTAGGTCCCACCTCTCTCCTCCCCCCCCAACCACCTCTTACCCCGGGAATAAACTAATTGAAAGCAATTGTGCGGCGGCGACGACGACGACCGCGCCTAAGGAGACATTTATCATCGTCGATCGGCCGGGCCGTTTAAGCGATAATATTGTGTTATCGGTACCGCACGCGCCCGGTCGACTGTAAACCACGTTACGTATATATATATATATATAAACGGAGCGGTCCGCCCGCTCAACCGGCGCAGGTGTTTAAAGGAACGCTCCTCGGATGATCGCCTGTCGAATTCGACCCGTTCTGGTTGTCGGTCGTCTCGATTTATCGACGAAAATTGCCCCCCCTCCCCGTTATCCGAGTTAACGTACGTTTCGAACGAAAAACTAAAGCGCTCCGCGTAAATATTCGGCCATTTCCGTTCGACGAATCGTAACGGCAACGCGTCGGGTTTGTCCGAAAGCGCGGAAACGTCGTTACGGCCGAAAACCGATTGTGTTTAGTCAATTGACGATACCGAATTACGAAACGGTCGTCGACAAGTGACAATGACGAGTGGCGACCGTTAGGGAAGTTTTTGCCAGCAATAAAAAAGACCGACCTAGTACGGTCGACTAGTTAATATCTAACGAAATACCGTTTTGGCGAATCGGTCGTTGACAATTTCGTTTAGAATCGAGAGAAACCACAATTGGAAATCGTTCGAAACGATCGCGACAATCGAACGACTGCGAATAAATATTTACGCGTAAACGTATTCGACGTAGACGACGTTTGTTTAAGGAAGCTTCCGGCAAATGCCGCTGAGCCATCGGTGTCGGGCAGGTTGATGAACTCGAACGGCCGTCGACATCGCGTACCCTTCGCGAATTACGTCGGCCCGTCGGCAAATCGGAACGCGTTTCTAAAAATACGTCGGAATTCAATGGAATCGCGACGATGATTGAGCGAATTGTTCGATGTTTCTCAAACCGGCACAGTGCATAGGCCGTTCGGCGGGGAGCGTCTCTAATTACGATTTCGTTTTATAATCGAATATTATTACGTAACGCGTACTACCAATCGTCCAGCCGTATTTCACGAACTCTGGGTCGTATTACGGAAGTAAGGTGACGTTTCGTAGACCCACGCGGGATTACGACGTGGTTTCGCGGCACCTCAGGGCGTGTAATCTACGACGAGAGTTGAAAGCTCACCGCGAATTACAGTTCCGAAGTATATTTGCCAGTGACGTTCGCACGCGCGCGAATGATCGTTGAAGATTAAACGACGAAAGAGCGTACTTAGAATCGCGTTTGTGTAAGTACTCTGTGTTGTACTAAACGATCGCAGTCGGTGCGCGCCGATTTTCGGACGTTTCGAAAACCAAAACTATCATCCGCCGGTCGTAGCTTGAGCGCACAATAAATATCGTATCGCGTTGTCCAGGCGAAATTTCGCGACGCATCGGCGTGATCTTCGGAGGAACGTTCGTTCGGTTGACGAACATTTTCGTAGACTAACAATCGCGGGGTACGAATGTGTTCGAAGGCGTATCGAATTTTCGATTATTTGTGCCGGACGACGCGAACAGTTTACTCGGAAACTTCGCGGTTTTATACATTTCGCGTCGAATTTTTATATCGGCGCCATTTCGCTATCTACGGTTCCGAATATGATCACAGTCGGACCCGAAATTACGACACCGAGACGGACCTTTACCAAGGGACTATGCGGCCGTTGCAAAACGATAACGAGGGCAAATGATCGTAATTCGGTCTTTTACCGATATACACTTGCTCTCTTCGATTCTCGACCGCCGGTTTCCGATCTATATGCGTGGAACGAACGTTTATTTCTCGTCGTTGCCCGTTGACGTTTTACAAAAAGCGTTTTGCGACCAGAACGAAACGAACAAATTGCGTATTAGCCTCGAATAGCGTTCGATTACTTAACGAAATTGCGTTTCGTAACTCCCCTATTATTTTTCGCCAATTAATTGCCTCCTTTTTATGGCTTCGGTTTGGACACAGTCGATTCCCTGTACACGATACGCGGACACCCCGCCAAAACGACTCCCTTTTAACACGCATGTAGCTATTTTCGTTTTTCGCCCAAAACGTCAACGACGTTGTATCGATCGTTTTTGTTTCTCTCCCATTTCCCGTCAACCGATCGTTATGTACACGGCGTTTATTCCGTTCGCGAAACCGTTACAATAATAATTACGGTTCTTTTCGGAAGTTTTTGTTCGTATTCATTTTTCCCTCGTACCGCGCGATTCGGCCGTCGAAGAACAAACTTACCGGAACGTTTATAAAACCGATCGGACGTACATATTGACAAAATCGAGTGGACAATATCGTCGGCGAACGACTGAAACGAAAAACTCACCGTACGGAACTCGAGGCCTGAAATTGTATCTCTGAACGTATTTTTTTCCAGCGTTTTGCTGGCCGGGCGTTGTAAAGTCATTGGCTGGGTCGTTACAAGCGTAGTTTTTTTTCTCTTTTTTCGTGTCCAACACGTTCGTCGGCTGTTTTTTACGACGATTATGCCGAGTGCGTTTTACCAGTTTTCTTTTTTTCGTGAAATACACGCCGACACAGTGACACGCGGACAAACCGCGTATACACGCACACGCGCCCCGCCGTACGCGTATACATTATTCACGTACACGAAAACCTGAACTTATAATAATATTCTAACCTTTATCTTAAACACGTCATTTTCAGTGTTATCGTGGCCACGCGGCGCACATTCCATTACGGCGAGAGGAGGAAAGCGTAACGTATATAACAACCGTACGCGCGCGCTCGCGTTCCCGCGGCGGAGAGCGGGGACGTTGTACGGCCGGTGTATATATATATATATAGATATACAACGTACATGGTCGTACTGGAAAACGTAATTTAATATCATACGCGCATAAATATTATACTGCATCACCAGATGATGTATCAGGCGCCCCATTAAGTGCTTTGTTATGTTTCAATACAATATAACTCGGCAATTAACGGCGGCCCGTTTACTTTAAACCGAACTGCCACCCTCTCCACCCTCACCGTCGACCACAACCCCAACCTACCCCCACCACGTACTCGTACGGTTTATTTTACGTTCTACTTGCGCGTATAATATATGTATATATATGTATCGTATCCTTGGCCGTTTCGTCGCCCCTTTAATAAAACAATAAAAAATACGCTCGTATCGGTGTATTACGTCGTTTCATGTACCGGCGCGCGCGTGTAATAATAAACTCGTGCAGAGGTGCTAAGAGAGAACCGCCGCCGTCGACCTCATTAAATAACGGATTAATTTTCCGTTTAATCGTTTTAAAACGCTTCCGTCTGTTCGTGTGTGTGTGTGTGTGTGTGTGTACAAGTTACTCGCGCGCGCCTACATTTTATATCGCTTAATAATAATAATACCGGAATGGTCTAATAAATACGAGCGTTTAATGAAATCTTAACGATAATATAATTATCATCCATGGCGTATACCACCTCCTGTTGCACGCCTATAAGATAACCGCGCGCGACCGATTTCGTAATAACGCTTACGCTTACGGTACGCGCTCGCCGCGTCTAATATTCTATTATTAGTTATCGCGCGGCGTTCCGTCTTTTGTTTCCCTCGTGCCCGATCATTATCGTCACGAGCGCACGTCATAATCGCCCGAACTTTACGACTCGTTTTATCGGCGCCGAGTGATGAGTAATGACGCGGAGGGCGGTAACGTTGTCCCGGGGAGAGGGCGAGAGGGAGAGGAGTCTGCCGAGGAAGCGTTTCGGCGACGCGGTGGATTTTTTTTCGATTTTCTTTCATATTCGACGAAAACGGTCCGGTCGATAAAAAGTTTCCAAACGAAATTTACGCGAAATCGAAAATTAGTACCTCCGTCCCCCGTTCGTTTCAACGATCCGGCCATGTGGGATTACGACAATTTTCCGTCCGTTCGTGGTCGATATACGCGTGTGAATTATGTAAGCGATAAAATATATATACCGTTCAAATATATATATATATATGCTTCGGTCGATAACAATTTCTAATTTATAACGGAACGTGGTACCTTTTCTTCGTTATTTATGGTAATTTACGAACGTATTATGTCGACGATTCGCATAATATCGTGCCCACAAACGATCCGCGCTCGAACGTCGGCACAAGCACCTTCGAAGAAATTGCGCTCTCTGATTTATTGGATCTTCTAACCTGTTTTCGAAGTCGTCGGTCGTACCCGGTTATATTTTTTCGCGAAATATTCGACGTTTTACGACGATCGGCTAACTACGAACCGAATGAACAATTTGGAGTTTCGTCCAAAGTTGCTCGACGGACGTATCCGAACGTTGTCGGACGGGTACCGTACGTGGCCGGACGTGCCGCCGAACGTGTATAAATTGCCGGTCCGAACTTCGATGGTCCTATAGTTCCGATGTTTCGGAACGTTTTTAGAAAGTGGCGCTAACGCCGGCGTCGTTATAGCGTTCCGAAATATCCGAACGCGCGATTAACGTTCGTATATCCGTTCGTAAAAACGACCGTGGAAACGCTCAATTCGTTCTATTTTGTTTTTAACGACAACGTAAACAAAATTATTCGTTTATTTCGCCATGCGGTAGGCGGTTACAAATTGTTGAATAAATATCTTCGCGAAAACAACTTGCGCGCGTATATATATATATGATACATCTTATATTTTTATCGCCGTGTTTTCTATTACGAAAACTCGTCGTTACTTTTGATGTTTAAATTGCTATTTCCATTTGTGGAAAGTCGTTACGCCGCCGTTTTTTATTTTATCCTATTGTTGGTTCAAACAATAATGGCGTTTATATTATATTTTTCCGTTCGCGTATATGGTAAATAGGTGTATTATGACTGGGTTCATCGGCGTTCGTCCGAGAAAAAACACTTTATTGCGCTGCTGACTCCTATTAACGGGCGAATATTAAGTGTTACGCGCGAGTATAAAAATACAATCCGACGTAACGAAACCCGATATTAAGCCGTTTATAAGCGTTTAAAATTTAAATAAAAATTACCGTCTTGTACGCCGCTCCCAACGATATTGTTCGGTATCGTTGGACTTTCGATGTTTTACGAGAAAACCCGCGCGGCGTACGCGTTTCTACCGACGTTCAAAAATTGACTCGCGTAAATTTACGGTGAAAACGAAAACGTTATTACCGACGAAGCCGGTTCGACTAATTGTTTCATCTCGTTAACAATCGGGCGCACGTAAAACGACGCGTATGTTGAGTGAAAAGTTACTCGTACTTTTTTCTTCTCGACTTTGGAAGTTTACTTACAAATACCGTAATTAAACACGAAATAAAGTTTTCTAATAAGCGTTGAAACGAAATCTCGTAAATAACGAAACAAGACCGACCAACGTCGTCAATTCTATAATAATAAACGTACTTATTCGAACGCGCGGTCGAAAGTTAAACCGTCGAGAAAACAACGAACGCCGTAAGTAAATTAAAATGGTTACCGTTTGACGCGTCAATAAGCCGACCCGGATTTCCCCGAGTCGTTCGGACCAGCGGGTGTATATTGTTTTATCGGCCTAGAGGACCCGTCGATACAATTATCGCGTTGGCGAACGCGAAATTGTCGGCCGTCCACTGGTTGGGAACCACTGTCATCACGGGCGCGACTATGGAAACCCGAGTGAAACGAAGTTGGCCCGCGATATAATTAACGCCGTTAAAGAGCGGTTTTGTGCGCCCGTTCGGGTCGGTATTTTCGTTCACACAGAAATTTCACCGCGCGCGCGCTTTAAAAAAATATTATCCCACGATGCGTTTGTGTACGCGCGCGTCCGCCGGCGAACCACGACAGTCGTCGACCAATTTTCCGATTCACTCGCGTCAAAACACAATGCGCGGTCTATTTGTCTGTCTGTTTGCCTATAATAATCGTAATACAAAAACAGAAAAACACGCCGAGCAGCCTCAGACACGCAGTCTCCCGTCCCGATCGTCCGTTCCGTTCGAGTCTTTCGCCCTTCCCCCTCCTCTGTCCAATACGCTGCTGTCGCACACCGCGTATACGTATTATGCGCTTAGATAAATACGCGCCGTCCCGGCCCGAAAGTGGCAGCTATTCACACCGCTACCATAATAATATGTGTCGACCACTCGTCCTCGTCGTATATATAAAATGTACACACACACACACACACACGTATTATACGTGCACGACCGAATAATAACGAAATTCGGGTAACCCGACGATGACGACGACTCGGACCACGTATATGGTTATTGTGTATGTACCTTACTACCATCGCGTAGAACGTATTCAAATATAATCGTCTCACTATTTTCCTTCTCTCTCCACCAACAAAATATGTAAAGTATAATAATACGCGCTCGCGCCTGTGTGTGTGTGTGTGTGTGTGTGTGTGTGTGTGAAAATCTCACACGTCCGTCGCCACCGGATTTCACGCGCCATCGTCAGTGTACGTAACATACCTACATAAATATATTATGACCGTTTTGATCGTTTAGGCGAGCGTGCATGTGTGTGTTTGTACACACATAAAATATTATGTCGACGAAACCTTGTGTCGGTAACCCGCAACTCGAGAGTAAAATACACGCGTGTGTTACACTCCAAACGGTGGTGCGACGATATATTCGGAGATTACGCGCCCCCCGACCCATTCCATAATAACCGAACCGTATCCGAAACTACGGAAGATCCGCTTCGAAATATTGTCCACGGGAAATAATATTATGCCGCCGAAGTCGCTACGAATTTACCCGTTACTCATTGATGACCGTTACGGGAGAGAGAACCGTACGTCGAAAATGCGTCCCGCCCGTTTTCGTAATATTTCCGTCCGTCTTCGGCCAAATATTTAGAAAACGAATTGAACTCTGCGTTCGCGTTTTATCGCGCGAGAATAAAAAAAAACCTCGCGATAATTCACAAAATAATTCCAACCCTTAAACACTTAGAAAAATAACGATTAATTAACAATCGTTTTACGGCTATAATAATAACGCCGGTAGCTCTCCTACTAAATTTTAACGATTTATAGTCGTACAATTAAGTACGTTATTGCATTTTAAACGAAATGAACGAAAATTGTTTCGGGAATGTTAAAAATTAGCCCGAAATTGTTCGAAACATTTTTTAAAAATCGTCACAAACGTGCATATATATATACAGGTATATATATAAATTGTAAAACTACGTGAGCGATAATACCGTCGTATTTGAAACGATAATAGAAAAATGACGAGATTCTGGTCGGTGAAAAAATGTTTCGACAATTTTTTTTTGGCGATGGGGCAGGGGGGTTTAAACTTTGTTCGCTTCGTTCAGCGTCTGAAAACGGAAAAACCGGGAAAAAATTCGAAACCGAAAAGCCAACTGTTGCGCGCACATCGATCCGCCACGGCCGTTGCCGTATGACGCGCGAACGATCGATTACAACGCCACACGCCGCTGGCGAAATGTAAATAATTTATATGACCGCCGTTGGTTTGCGTCTATCGCGACCTCGTAGTCGTTCAAACGCTAATATACAAACACACACACACACACACACACACACACACACACACACACATACACATATATGTAATATGGTCTGAAACGAAATGACGGTCGGGCGAGGAGAAGGTGGTTGAGAAAAGGGTAGTCGAGGGTACGAGCTTTTATGAATGAATAATAATAATAAAAAAAAAAAACGTAGACATCTTGTGTAAATGTGTACTCACGCGAATACGCATGCCCACGACGACGAGGGTCAATGGCAGATCGATCGTCCCGCGCTTCAGCAGTACACGGTGTATACAGAGCGTGCGTAATACGTCGACCCGTCGTTATATTATTACGGAAAACGCGTTTCTTTTCGTTTTCGAACAAACGTCTCCCTCCCCCCTCCCGCTAGTGACAATCGTCGCCGCATCTTTTCCGTACAATTTTCGAAACGACTTATTGGAAAATTTCGTTCGAATCGCGTACTGTACCGCCGAAAATGGACGTCGAAATAGAATATATACGAAACTACTAGTAACGATTTAAGTCGCCGATAATTTTTGCAAAATAAACGCGCGCTCGGGTTGGAAGTCGTTCGACTGAAAAGTTATTCGGAATTTATTTTTCCGACGTAACAAAAAACCGAGATAGTTCGACAGAGTAGTATGGTTTACAAACTAAACTTGCCGAACAAGTAATAATATACATTTACGTCGAAAGTAATCGATTTCGAATTGCTCCGTAATAGTAGTGTATAGAATTATCGTATTTGTTTAATTACGAAACAAGGTTTTTTATTTATTTACCGAAGTATTGATCGATAACTTAAAATATTCTTTTATTAGATGGCTGGTGGGCCTTTTAAGAATGTGTGGGACCGCACACTCCACGTCGGTCCCGTTCTTTTACGCGTCATATATATATATATTTATAATACACGAGGTACGTTCAGAAAATACGTTTCGTCGGACAATAAAAATGGGCGAAATGTATATTTGAAAAAAAAAACGTATTCGCTCGTCCACCTAACTTACCCCGCGCTTATTTAATTGAACGAAATTCCGAACTCGCCTCCGCGAGCCATACAGTATCGCGCGTTTGTTGGTCGCCACACGTATCGATCGCTGTCCAACGACTATAAGACGTTTCGTTTTATCAGCCGAACGTCGGTGTAGCGCGATATCAATCGCGTATTTACCGTACGTGCACGGTCACGTTGACACGTGGGTCCGACTCGGGAATAGCTATTCACTCCGTCAATCAACGTGACAAACGAACGAGAATAGCAACCGTACAATTCGAGTCATTAAAATTATTATGACTCGACCGACGCTAGAACTAAACGCGATCAATTAGCTCACGTTTATTATTGTTACCTATATATATATATATATATGCGTATGTATATATAACGCGTTATGTAAATTTGTTCTGCGGTACGTCTGTTTGGAAATTGATCGAACGATAAAACTATATGGGAACAAAAGCGCCCGTTTTGTTTGATGTGGGCCGACGGTTTTTAAACTGAAAACGTTTCGAAACAATAAATCACCCCGACGGTGATAGGTGGCGAGAATTTCCGACGATTTCGATATTTGGTTCGAATGACAGGCCCCCCCCTCGTCGACTAATTCGTCGTTGAAATAACGAAATTTTTCACTTGTCGTTCCACTCGCCACCTAGTGCCCGCCGACTGGGCCAGTCCGAAAAGATACCCGCGCCCGTTTCAAACACAAAACGCTCCTCCCGTTTCAATAGCGCGGTATATTTTACCGTTATTCGTTCCGGATAACGTTTAAAAAAACATTACCGTCACGTCCAAACATCGTCTTATGTAGTGTATGCAAGGGTAGTGAGGAGGGGGAAAAGCCATCTTTAAAAAACGTATAAATTTCCATTATTGTATAACGACGACACGCACGGAAATTACTCGTTTTAAAACTCTTTATATATACGAGTATTTTTATAACGCGATAAAACGTTGACAATTCGAAGTGAATCCAATTAATCACCGCGGCGTCGTGATACTATATTTCCTTAACATATTCCGTTTTATAACGTACGGGTGCGTATTATTCGAAATTTGAAAATCACGCGACCGAAACTTACATTTGTTCGATCGGAGCTCGATGTTCCGAACAAGGGCGCGTATTAAGATAAACCGGACAATTTCGTAAGATACATTTATACGATTTTTAAACAGAGCAGAGCGTAACCGAAATGAGAATGCTTAGATGGATGAGTGGGGTGGGGAGTAGGAGTGGCGTCGATTATGGATAAAATGAGGGAGAATAGACTTGGATGGTTTGGTTACGAGGAGAGAATATCCGAAAGCAGTAAGAACAGTAATGGGATTGAGCGTGGAAGAAAGAAGAGCGAAGAAGTAGTGGTTGAACGGGATTGAGTGTGATATGAGGACTGCGGGTGTGTGCGTGAATGATGTGGCAAGTGGAGGTTGAGGATAAAGGTGGCCGACCCCAAATAGCTGGGTGAATAAGGCGAGGAAGAAGAAGAAATTTATACGATTTTTACTATACACAATCGACGTGATTCGTGAACTCTCTATAATTAGAAGACCCTTCGAATTAACGTATTTTTTAATAAGCGAATTCGTTGTACGAGTAACGACGATTCACGATTTTCTATGCATTTTGCCCGTGAATATCGGACATTCTTATTACGTTTTCGGTTGGTTCGAAACGAAAAAAACGTTCGTAAAATTACCGTAAATCGCGATTTATATTTTCGAAATACGACTTTTAAGCGCCGACGCAACTAAGAGAAGGGCGGGAGAAACAAGAGTGTGGTTTTGAAGTAAATTCCAACGGTAAGAATAAACGTATTTGAAATTATCGCGATAATAACAATAGTCGTAGGAACGCGCTGGTTTTACATTTTTCGGAAATCGACGTACGAGAAGTAGTAAATTAAACGATTCGACGGATGTCGTCGTACTGCCATAGGTTTGATTGTATCGTTGTCATTGGCGAAACGCGAATTCAGTCACCAGGACAAGATTGGAACGAAAATCGGCGCTTAACTGAACGGATTTAACGGAAAAGACGCAAACGGTTAGCGATACGTTTACGTTTTTTCTAATATTTTACGGAAAACGGCCGAACTGTACGGAATCGGATCCGTTTATCGACAACGTTGTTAGAAACACGTATTCGGGCGGACGAATCGA
>JAIPRN010005063.1:0-12121 GCA_025469175.1 Geopemphigus sp. TES_GeoC_2020 | reverse complement strand
TATATATATATATATACAAGAAAATAAGGATACATATACATAAAGCCAATAATTACCACTGAAACCAAATAAAAGAGTTGATATATATATTTAGCTTATTCACTATTGATTTTGATTAAGCCATTATTAATTATTAAATTCTAATAGAAAATATAACTACAACATAAAAAATATAAATGAACAAAAATATGCAAAAAAGTTATTAATTATTAACTAATTATTATAAACTAATTAAATACATACTTGTATTTGGTTTTATAATACTTCTTGATTATATATATATAACCTTATTTACTGAATTTTCTTTTATTTGTATGTAAAAAAATTGTACTATTACCAATTTTAATTTATATTTTTAATTTTTTCTTTACTTCGCTTCTTATATGAAGTGTATTTAATTGCATATCAAGCTTCATTGTTATATAAATATACATTACACGTGCATAAATACATAATACTACGTAAAAAAATAAAACATTTAATCGTTAAGGTACGTAACTGAAAGTACAAAATGTTGTCTATCTCCCGTTCAATGTACCAGTGAGAGATGAAAAACCAGACTGAGGGAAAAAAGTGGATTTTAGATCGTTTAACGTCTACATTAATCATTTGTATCGACTAAATTAAACCTACATCGAAACAACTTCATGTAAAGTGTTCGACAATATTTGAGTTACCTGTGACCTGGTTATAATTCACGAATACCGCGAAAGCAAACAAACACGTGACACAGAACGATATCGTTTATGAAACAAAAGTGGCATACCTAATCGAATATAATATCATACACACACATACGCAAACAACCACGCGTACAAAATAACTTTTAATCGTGACCAAAAAATGAATAACGTAAATGTATCCCGTACAGTTATAACACCAATGAACTCGAATAAACGACTCATTTGTCGTTAAAATAGACGTATAGTAAGATGAGCTTTCAAACTGAATAAAATATATGGAAGAGGGACTCGATCGATTGAAACGGTTTTTTTTTATGTCATACGTTTTGCGCGCTAATCGTATTTACACGTAAATCTGTCGTCGTTTTTGTCGAAACAGAATTGGAGGAAAACAACGTCGCCGTATTTCGTCGATGCGCATGATAAGGCGAATAATTGAAAAACGTTAAATTCCACAATACGATAATCGTTTTCTAGACGTACGTCGGGGTGACTAGTGATTTTCTCGTCCGTCCGTACGCGATCCGTTTCGTCGTCCTAAAATATCCACTAGAGGCGGAGAGAACGTATCCGTTCGCATCCGAATCCCATTTGTAATTCCCATTCGCGGGAAAACGAATACGTATCGTATGAACAACGGCCGTAAAACTTTCGTCGAGAGCGAGAGCGCCCTTACGTTAATTTGTCCGCGTTTTTTTTTTTTTGAAACGTCGCGGACGGATACGGTAGCACGAAGTCCCAGAAAATAAAAAACACGCGTTCCTCCTCCTCCTCCTCCTCCTCCTTACACTCAACGGCCCGTCGTCGTGTCTTATCGGGCCTGAACCGAATCACCGCCACGCGGTCGTAAATAATTTATACACGACTTTCGGTCGCCGTACGGTATATTATATGGACGAGACGGTGGCAACCGGGCCGTATCAGCGGTTATCGATGACCTCTATTGTCTTCGCCGTACACGTCCGGGGAATAAAGCGATTCGGTGAAGAATACGACTGTTGTGAGGCCGAGCGCGCGGACGAGTAACGGCAGAGAAACGAACGGCGGTTGAATAAAACATTTCGGCGACCGCAGTCGTTTCCGACGCGGATCTATAACGAGGTTCGCGATTCTTCAGCCACGTGACGGTGACGGTGAAGCGAAGAAATCCGACGATCCGAAATACGTGTGCGTTAATATGTGCCCGTCATCGGGAACTATAAAGTCACACACCACTGCCATATACATACTATTTTTCGGTCCGTCGTTGTAATAATGGTTATGTTAATGGATGAATATAAGGGGAGGAGAATAATTGTCTCATAAAAACGCTCTAACGCGCTAAATAACGATACGAAAAAATATCGCGTCGACGTCCCGCGATTATAATATTATTATCGCGTTCTTGCCCCGAATTTTTTTAAAAAATACGATTCCCGCCTGTTGCTAACCTAAGCCTAATCCGCGGTGGTGTTCATGTTTACAACCGTAAGGACAGCGACACGCGTAACCGGCGACTGATCTAGGTGTGAGAATGCGGCTTGCTAACAGTTTCGCTACGTGACAGTCATTAACATAATATAAATAGCGAAATGGCGAACACGAAGCCAAATAAAACGTTTTAAACGCGCGCCGTTTATTCTGATTTATAAGGGTGCGAAAAATCGAATAAATATGTATGCTAAAGCAAATTGAACAACCCCGTACAAATACTAGGAATACGTCTCTTTGTAGTTTTCTTTTCTACATTATTTCGCTCGAATTACGCACGGTTTTTTTATTGATTCCGTGATATTGTGGTTTTCGGCATCACCTCGTAAGTGCAGTAATCTCTGTTAATATCCTAAATCATAATCAACTTCTACATCGTATGTTTAACGACCGTTTAATTTCTGCATAACGGTAATTATATAAACGCGATCGAATGTACGTCGTTACGTTTATCAATTTTTCCGACGCGCCGTTTAGAATTGTTTCCGGTCGAATAATTTATACAACCAACGCGAACCTTTCAATGCGCAATCGTATCGTTTCATCGTTAGCCGCTAAATAATAGCCAATGTATTAATTCGTAAATTATTTCGGTAAGTACAATTAACGTTTGTATTTCGTAAAACTCTCGACAAAATCGATTTGTAAGCCGATTTTCAACGGAAATCGTTTTAATAATACAACGTTTGAAAGATGTACGAGAACAATAGAATTTGGTACCGAAGTGAATAATGCAGGACGAGTACACCGGCACCGGATTTTGCTGTCGCGTACGTACGTTATATAAAATTTCGACGGGGAAAACGCGTAATTGTTTTACGCTTATCCGAACGTTTACACGCGATTTTATATTAGACGTTTCTTATTGTGGTTAACCAGAAAACCGAGTCACGGCTACTTGAATATTTTAATCTGCGGTGTACGCGAAATTTGTCACGGGCCGTAATTATTATAATAATAATCTAACATCGCCTTTCGTTGAACGCAGGTAGACGAAGATAGTTAAAACGTATCCCAAATATAAATGTTTAAATAGACTTGTTTAACGGATAGTTGATTGAAATGTGAATATTTAACCATCGTCGTTTATTGTTTCGAACTAAACGTAATTTATAATCTACGGTAAATAGAAAACATAGTTGACTTATACTAACGATTAAAATCGTTTATTAAGCGGTTACTTTTACGAAGAAAACAAATATATATTATTACACGTTACTAAAATTGTATTATCCACGCTGACAATTTCGACGTAATTTCACTTCAAAGCGTTTTTATATTTTAATTATAATTTGTAACACGTTCACTGTAAGTAACTCAAATATACAAACTCATTTATTTAACATATTATGAAAAAAAAATATTCGTGTGAAAACACTACTTATAATAGTAAAAATTAAATATAACGATGACCGGTTTTTTTTTAATCTACCTGGAATAAATGGAATGTAACATAATTAGTAAAAATTTACTTCAAAACAAAAAAAAAACTAAAAACATAACGTCCACAAAATAATATTTACCTTAATCTACTTCTTAAACGTACAATCTGTGTGTAATGTAAAAAAAATGTATAAAATAATTATTTTTAAAACTACCTACCTATACTCGTACAATATATAAAGTATATAATTTTAGAAGAGCAATATTACGTAATTTAAATAAATTATCATAAATTAAACGTATAAATGACCAATATAATGATACGAAAACAATGACCCATAATGACATAATATAGAGATAAAATTTATAGCAGTCCAGGTTTTACTAAAAATCAATATAACTTAATGACTATTTCGAATTTTACATTAAACCGTTTGATTAATGAAATAGCTTATTAAATCTGAACTAATCGTACGTATTTGATTTTATATTAATTTTACAATTATATTAAATTATGTAACTTTTATAATTTTAATTTAATAAATATAAACATTTAATTTTAAATATCAAATTTTACTGTAGCGCTGAAGTATATACTTAAACGAAAAATAATACTGTAAATTACTTAAAATGCTAAATTTGCGTTGTTTATCCATTTTTTTTATGTTTTAATTTCGCGATTTATATTCCTTAAAACGAATTTAAAAAAGCGATACAATATTTATTGTGACAACCTGTGTGTTAAATTATATAATCGTTTAAATTTTTTTCTACATTTTAATTTTTATAATTGTTTCATTAAATAATATATCGTTGACATTTTTATTTTCCTATAAAAATTACTAATTTGATTGACCTTATATATATGGACGTGTACTTATTATAATTAATAGTCATTTATTTATTATTTAATTTTATAAATAAATTCGCCGCTGAATTGAAATCTACAAAAACTAAATCAAATAACGTATTTAATAGTTTAATATTTAAAATATTTATTCTACGTTGGTTCAACCAACTTTTTCTTTACTGTTTGTATTACCACCTAATTGTACGTTATGGTTCAAACGAATTTTACGGCGTACATTTTTTTAATTTGTCGAATATTTTTTGTCTATTCAATATTATATATTCGTTATGATATTTTACTCAATGGACGAGTTGGAGAAGATAATGACTTTTAAACTTGACATTTAACGATATTATCGCAATATAAATTTAATTAGACGTTAAAAGTTTCGGAAGAAAATCAACATTATTCGAAAAATGATACTTATGTAGTTACGTGTATAACAATCGAAATGTAATAAGAAAATCCGTAAATTTCTTTTAAACAAAAAAAAACGTGTATCCAAAACTCAGATTAGAATTTAGATAGATTTAAGTTGTTTGTTTTTATGCGAACACTATTAATAAATCGTTCGTTATTAACAATTTGGCGTACTATACCGTATGTATATTCGCGATCATGTGGACGATTTTAAACTATACAAAACTGTTTGACGATGACAAAAATCATTGTGAAAAAAAATGCGCTTAGTAAATGTCTACATTAAATTTACTTATGAATAACGACATATTTCCTTTAGACAAAATAAGTACTATCAAATTATATATCAGCCAATTTAAACCAAATATCACCGGTATAATATTGTTATAATTATTAAAGCCAGTGACTAAAACGTAAAGCTTAAAATTAATTAAAAAAAACGAAAACAAAAATAAACTCGTAAACATTATTAAAAACAACTTATGGAATTTTTTCTGTTCCGTATTATAAACTTTCTTCTAATTATACGGTTTTTGTTAAATTCTTAAATTGTTTCAAAGATATATTTCGTATAAGTTATATAATTCAAAACAGATTTTCCATTTTGTTCCGACAATTACGAAATATTAAAAATAATATTGCGTAATGATTATGAAAAAAATAATACTCGTTTTCGTTTTAATGAATTTAAAAATTACCGGTTATATTTGTTTAATATCTTAAAAGTCAAATGTCTTATAATTTAATTCACGTTTATATAGAAATATAATAAATTGAGAAAGCGTAGGAAAAAAAAATATTTTAATACAATTGTCGTGTTTGGAACAAATAATTTACGAAGAATTATTTTTTTATTATATTTTGTATTTCTGATTATTTGTCGGATGTCCTGTATCGTGTACCGGTTTATTTGTGTTTTACAGACAACCCCTAATAGGTCATTCAATTATATTAAATTAGTGTATTTCATACTTATGATATAATCTATATAACGATTACATATGATAATGAGCTGTTAAATATTGTAGATACGTTGTTTATGTATACGCTTATTGTTTAATGAAACGAACGATAACGTTGTCATAACATATGTCAGTAAATGTAACGCGACATTTAATTAAAAATCGCGATTGCATTTATAATACGTCAACTTGAAAAAATATCGGTTAAATAATACAAGTTAACGTTAATTTCTCCCCAAGGAGCTCTACTTACTATACGAGTTCTTAAGTATCGTCCTAAAAACTTTTTATAACGAATTATATAAATTTTTTGATAGGCCAAAAGTATTTTCGTTTCGAAAATAATTCCACGTAAATACTTATGTATATACATATATTACTCGTCGTATCTGAGAAACTTTTAAAAGTCATACGTCTTAGTTTTTAATATTTCATTAATGATGACGTTGGTCTTATTACCAAGCGTCTAATAATGGCAGATTTTGCCACTACACTCAACATAACATAAAATAAACAAAGGACGAAAATATTCGTTACGTTCCTACATACGCGTACTACACGCGTATCGTTTTTCAGTATTAACATTTCGGATTTCTCATACAGTTTCTACCAACACGCGAACACAATTAACGCTAATTATTCGTAAAATTATGACGCGTCTACTCAATTACTTAACTGAATTGGGTATTCGAAATATATGTATACCGTAAAAACTATAGTATTATCCACTTTACTTTCAAAAAATTAATGACAAATCACTTTCGTTCCGTTTTAACGACGATTTTCACCGGAACTCGGTGCACGCCTATCTGCAATATATAATATTTATAGGCCTTTCGTTTCGTTTTAGATCATTTTTACAATAAAATGGAAATTTAAAATAAATGTAAAAAATTTTTTAATAATATTATTACAAAATATCTTAATTCGCGTCGAATTAAATTGACCCGTCTTTGAGATATCATATCAAACATAATTGTTATCTTTCGTAAATAAAAGTTGAGTTTTCTACATAGTAATATCAGCATTCTTTTAGATAACCTTACCTAACCACCCACTTCCCTTCATACACGTTACAGTAATGTATTTATGCACTTTTTGAAGTACTCCTTCAAAAAATTATTACGGACATGAAATACAACAGACAACATCATAAGGAAATCAATATCATACGTCTCAAAGTTAAAAACGTTTGTTCTAAAAACTGTTTGCATAATTCTCGCGTAGTAATAATAATAATTTTACGTTATAAAATATCGGCAGTGACGTGCTGATGCGCTAAAACGTCAACGATCGATTTTCAAACGTTTAAATCTTTATTTGTTCACGCACCAGATAACCTAAAATTTCATATTCTCTTGTATATTTTTAAACCAACCACTCGAAATCTAAAAATGTATTTACTAATTGCCAATTACTTACTGGTACTTACTCGTGTACATATTTCAGATTTAAACGTCGTATGTTTTATTTACATTTATTTTTTATCTATCTATATATATCGATATATGTCTGTGCTAATCTCCGAAAGTACTGCGTCGATTGACGTACTGTTTATTTTTTTATTTTGTAAAGTTGCCCACCTCGGTAATGATTTAAATTGCAGTTAATTTTGAGTATACGAATTTTAGTATACAATGTTCTTCGTGTGTACGCTTATTAAATATAAGTTAGCGATTAAGTTTTGTGAAAAATCGTTTAGGACATTTTCTAATATTGTGGAAGTTGAAGGATACTTGAACTGAAAAATTTCGACTAGGTTCATATGTAACACTTAGGAAGCGGTTAAACTCCAAATTGTTTAAAGCGTACGTTTTTAAGTTAATATAAAAATTAACGTTCGATACAACATATACAATATTATCGCTTATTTTACCGATATATTTACATTTAAATTTTGGTGCCCTTACCGGTTCTAGTGGGCGTATCCATCTATATATGTATATAGTAAAGCGCACAGTAGTGATGTTTGCTCACATCGTACGCAAATCAAATTGTACGTACTTAGATCGGAACAAGATAAATATTACGGCGGTGACCGTTAGCTAATGGCGGTGTGGTGCGGGCGACGAGGTAAGGAAACGCGACGTTGTAAACGGGAACGATGTCGCGGTGGCGCAAGTTGATTGGGGTTGAATGGAGGTAGACAGTGTTTGTGGGGCGTGAAGGGTGCCGGTCGCAAAACGATAAATAATAAGAACGCAAATACGGCCGGCGACATACGTCTGACCCTAAATGATACGGTTATGCGTATATGTACCGAATCGAATGGAGCCAAAACTAGTATTATTATTATCGTTATCATTATTATTATTACTATCGATAGGTTCGGAAGTGTGGAGGGACTAGGACGACTAAAAGACATACACGGGTCCCACACAGGAAATCATAATTTATTGCTTTTCTTTTCGTAAGTTTTTTTTTTATTTTGCCCGCCTTTCCTTTCTGTCACACCGACATTCCACTCTCCCGTAACACCATCGTATACACAAACGCGCGCGCGAACGTTTTTTTTTTTTTTTTAAATAATAAAATAAATGGAAAATATCGTTAGTACATATGATAATATTGTGTACGTAATAACGTCAATAGCACGTGATGTATATACGCGTGTACCAGTGTCGTAGTCGTCGTCATCGTTGTAGTTTTCCTCCTCCTCCTCCTCCTCCCACACAAAACGTATTATATATCGTCATCGCGTTGATTGATTGACGACGCCAACGTTTTGTTTGTTATTTGTACATTTCGTTTTGTGTCAGCGACTATTACTATTATTATCGTTGGACAAAAAAAACTCGGCATTTTTTAATCATTTCATTGTCGATCATTTTTTTCGAATATAATACGTCCGCTTACACTGTACCTACCTATAAATGTAGATGATGTGTGTGTGTGTATGTGTGTATATGTATTTGTATTCGGGCGTTCGCGGGAACGTTGATTTTTTTGTAAAATATTACAATATGATCAAAGTGATATTACATATTACGCTTTTTATACTGCATCAGCGTAAATTTTTCAACGTAAACTGCCACCGATTCCAAAACGACAGTATCGGTCTGATATTTAAAACAGACTTATTCGTCGGTGGCCGTCATATAACAAGAACATGTAGTGTATGTGTGAATATGTGGTGGAGGGGAAGGGTATTTTCGAAAATTAAAACGACTTGACATGATTAATATGAATTACATTATAATCTTTTTTTTATTTGGTCAATACGAATATTTCTTCTAATCATAAAAAGCTTTAGGCAAATTAGCGATAATTAACATACCAAGGGCCCGGTCACTTCCCTCTTAAATCTGTCTCCGTAGTTATATATATGCTGAAATGGCACACTCGTGTCTATTCGGAATAATTATCGCAAAAACTCCGCAAATTGATTACAAATATCAAATTACGTCAAAATATTGTTATATATACTATCGTCACTAAATTATGGGCAAATTCACTATGTTATATCAATCACCTAGTCTCCATCGATTATACGTTTTCGTGATTCGTCCAGGTGTATACGAATTCAATAATATATAATCGTTACATTCTAACTATCGCCACTGAATTCAAATATAATTGAATTTTGAAATTTTCGATCAATTAGTCGATTCGAATATTTGTGGATCAATTTTGTTCAAACAAATCGTAAAATTATCCTTTTTATATACTGAAATATTTAGTCGCCGAACATATTTAGTTAAAACCTGTAAGTATATCTGGAATTGTGAAAAACGTGTTTTACAAAAGTTTATAGTGAAAGAACACCATAACTACTTATAGTTTCAAAAACATTTACATTTCCGTTGTATGCATTATACAGTATTATATAAATATATTATCTACCATATAATATAAGCTATAAATAGATAATTCATTTCACTTGAAATAGCCGTTATAGTTATTTTAAGTTTCGAAATTAACCTTTGTGAACATAAAATTAAACGATTAGATAGGATATACCAAACGAGACATTTTATTTACACGCGTTTGACGCCATGGACAATTATTAGAGTTCGAATTTCGACGCAAAACTAATTTTAATTCGTTTTCATTTATTTTGACCAAAATAAAATTCTATATCCCGAGCCATTAATAATAGAAATTAAATGATTACATTTTTCGATCCATAAATAGCTTTTAAAAAATATCTAAAACGTCTTATTTGAAAAAGTAATTGACTAATTTTGAGTAAAATTTAAAACAGTAGGCGGATTAAACACAACATAATTACGATATGATGTACATAATAATAAAATAAACTATATTGAAGTTGTATTCCGTTTGCGGTTGGCTATTGTAGTGCTTTACTACTTCTTTGACAAAGGAAATGGTTTTTTTTTTAATTTATATTAATTTTTCCACAAAAAAAACACTCTCGAGGTTTTATCTTATCAAATATTTATAATTTATCTTTGAAATAAAATTAAATATAAACGTTTGATATCTTTTTAACAGAAAACAATTAGTAAAATTTTATGTATATTTAGTCATTTTTTTTTTATCAAATTAATATATATTCTTAACACACGTATAATTTTATTATACATACTAAGTATCCGTACATAATTATAGATACCTTGCATTCAGTGACGAATTGGCTCATTTTTTCACCGACAAATATTTTTAGTTGCCCCAAAACCAAAAACTCCATAAAAAAGAAACAGCTAATTCAACTCGCCAATTTTCTTATATCCACATCGCTTTACTTTAACGTTAAATAAAATATGAAACACATTATAAAGTAATAATATAAATACTTATATTTCTTAATATTAGCTTAATATTTTTTTAAGTATCCGTGTGATGGTGGCCCAGCTTACTAAATAACATCCCTAGGAACGAAGTTGGTGGAATTGTGTTTTTTAAAAGTCGAAATGATTTCAGACAATTTCACAATGGACCTGTAGCGCATATTTCGTATGTAATTTTTAATTTTAGTAATGAAAAATTACGCCCATGTACTATTTGAGTCACAGCTCTATTTGAGTTACAAATAATGACAACAGTTATTTATATGATAATTAGGAGGCATACTGTAAATATATACATGAAAAGTCTTCAAGGATTATATTATATTCCAACTTTATGTCGGAATCTACGCAAAAATGCTTCAAAATTTTGTATTTATCTCTATTAAAAAAAAAATTGGAAAAATTTAATTTAGAATTTTAACTCTCATATTCAAACTACGATATAAAATATATTAATTAAATTACAATTTTACATTATGTGTTAATAATTGATTTTACTGTTTCGATCATTCTCTGGCTTTTAAATTATTTTTGTTTTGGAGCGATTAGCTTGTAATTTTATGAATGTAATAATTTGTTAAACTTTTTGCAAAACTTTTAACGAGTTTACATATATCTAGAAAATATGCGTCAAATAGCTGTGAAGAGGTTTACGTGATAATAGAATATGTGATTACGTATTTACGTAAATTTGATTTAACTATCTCGTATAATTTTGTAAGTCCGATAGTACACGCGTTTTAAATTTATATTTCTCATAATATTTTTAAAATTTCAAACTACAAAAAATTATCTTACTTTCAATACGACACCCCTACTTTATAAAATCTAATGAAATCTTACGTTTCAAACACGTTTTAATTCGAACGTAGTGCATTCCGACAAATTAAATATTGAGTAAGCCTTTGTAAATCAATTATTATTATTAACTATATAATTCAGTAAAATACCAAACCAACGCGACATTTTTTACAGTCGCATCGAGTGAAACGTTACGAATACATTATTGACCGTTAACTGTCTAATCGTTAAATTGATAATATATTAAATATTAATCGAAAAGAGGTTCGTGAACAATTACAAATAGGATCTCATCGAGAAAATCTCAATTTACTAATGTCTGCCACGCCGAAGTTATATGCCCTTTGTGTCCGTCCTTCTTGTCGATTCATTGCTATGGTCGTTGAAATCAATATTGATCATACCGGTTGCAATATAATTAGTCCTATATTTTTCGAAAAAATAACGACGTAGACGCAAATCGAGTTACAGCGTCGGACAGTATGGAATAGTTTTAAATGGTTATAATTATCGCGAACCATTTTTACATATTACAGTATAATATTTTCGTATATTATATATTTCTATAACACTTAATAATAATTTCTAACAATATGAACGTCATTTAAACTTTAATAAAATTGAATGGTAAAAAACGTGATCTACGTTATCGAAATAGATTAATTTACAAATAAATAACAAATAGTAACCGGATATTTAGCATACTCACAAAGTTGGTTTTTGTAGCTTTTTTGTGTGTGTGTATATATATATATATATATATATATATATATATATATATATATATGATACTGTGTTTTA
>JAIPRN010005062.1:0-12125 GCA_025469175.1 Geopemphigus sp. TES_GeoC_2020 | reverse complement strand
GTGCGTGCGTGTGTGTGTGTGTGTGTGTGTGTGTGTGTTTGTGTGTGTGTGTGTGTGTGTGTGTAGATATTGTGTGTATAATCTAAGTAATGAATACAAATTTTTATATTATAACTTTAATACTTACGGGTAAGGTAAAAACCAACAATTCTAACTGATCACATGTAATAACTACTAAAAAAAATTAAATAACTCCGAGATATTAAACAATATCTTCTATAATTAAAATAAGTCATTTACAATATATTTAATTACAAAAAAAAACAATATATAAATATTGTAAAAATGTATACAGAAAATATTTGTTAATAGGTAAATGTTTCATGAGGCTATAAAAGTTTTAAATAAATAATCATTTTAAACAAAAAATTTAAGTATTCAGGTTTACCAAAGTACTTGCGAAAACCATGAACATGTTAACAAGGTTTTACTGTAATTCTAAATAATTATAAGACAAAATTGTAATTATCACATCAACAGCACCAGTATATCATGTTTCACTTAATTCCAAACAATACTAAATATACGTATTGTTAAAAGAACATAAACGATCATTTTGTTTTAATATATATATATATATATATAAACTAATAAATACAATTTTTAAAAATCTATATTTTACGTTGAAAACATATTTTAGATATCGTATAATAATTATGTGTAAATTCTGTAATTAAACAATATTAGAATTAACTATAATCTGTTTGATCAACTATTGTCAAAGATATAACATAATTCAAACACTTAAAAATTAAAATGGTTTCCTAAATAATCTCTGGTAATTTATGGTAAAAAATAAATACATTGAGAATTAGACTAGTATGAATTTCATAAATGGCAAGAATAGTTTTAGTAGTAAAAACAACTATTCAGACTCCAAAGAATTAAGTTTATTATGTATGAATTTAAATGAGATCAATAACGTATTACCTGCTAAATTGTGAATAATTGATCTAATAACCATTATTTAAAAAACTTGTGGTTTATTTGCCTATTTATAATTATGTAATAGTTAATAACTAAATATTACTTTTTCAAATAATATTACCTATAAATAAACTTTAAAGTACAATAAAAATCGTAATTTATAAGCTGCAAATTATAAATCTTATTTACTTACACATAAGCCAATAGTTATTACAAAATTATTTAAATATTTTTATTTAATGTAAGGTAACATTAAAGTACAAGGCACGTTATATTTATAATTAAGTAAAATTATATTTGTCACTTAATATACTTCGTTTAAATTAACAATCTAATAAATTTATTGTCAATGGGGGTGAAATAGAATCAGCTCCATATTCAGCAAGTAACAAAGCTGCCATCCAACGTAAATGATCTTCTTTAGTAGTACCCGCGATTGACCAACCAAAGTTTTCTTTTAATCTAAACAAAAATAATTTAGTAAATTAAAATCCATCAATTCCAATATATACATATTCCACTTACTCTTTTGGTGGATCTTTCTTTAAAATAAACGTTATACACCATCTAAACAAAAATAAAATATAATCATTAAAAATTAAAACATTTTCTTAACAAAATGATAACATGCCATACCATTATTCAAACAGATTTAGCTAAAAGAAAAAATACATTCAATAATATAATGATGTGATTGTAATTTACAAATACGTTTATTTTATGTGAATTATTAGTGTTTAAATATTATGCAAGTTAAATATTAAACACTATTAGTTAACAACTTAATAAATATTATGGACACAAACCAATAAAATTGTATGCAATAGGTAACGTAATTCACTTGCTGTATGTCACCTAAAAAAACAATATTAATCTACGCACCAATAGTCATTTATATCAGGAGTGTTCATCACTATACATTAACTTGATGAAATAAACAAACTTTGAAGTAAACAATACTAGATACAAATTATTGTTAGCATAATATTATAATTCCTGTTAAATCTAAATAGCTTTTATTTTATTGGAGAATAAGAAAATTATAAATATCGCTACAACACTGTATATTTACACTATTGTAATATTCATTTTTTAGTAGAAACTGTTTATGATGAAATCATTAAATACGAAAAATTGGACCCAATAGGTAAAAAAATCTTAGTAAATATAGTAAAATATACGACATACCATATAAATCCTTTAATATTGTTATAAACATTTTCTACCACATTCTAAAGTTTAAAAATTATTGCTTATTTTTTTTCAATTTTCTTATTTTTTAAAACAAGAAAATTACATTTATATCCACAATAAAAAAAATTTTGTTTGAAACCTTATATAACAATTAGTATTATGCAGCAAGAGCTTTAAATTAATTTTAAAATATATTAAATGCATTTATATTTACCGTGAATTAGGATTTCTTTTAGGTTCAAAACCAATAAACCAAATTAGATCTTTAATCAACCATTCATATAAAGCTATTGATCCCTAAAATTAAAATTGAAAACTAATAGTAAAACAAAACATTAAAATAATAAATATTGTAAAACTATTAAAATTACAGATTTATCTTTATAGCATATTAATTTCCCTTCACTTATTTCAAATAGATGTGACTTAAATGATTTGCTCTTTTGTTCTGCAAATTTCAATTCTGAACATATAGTTAATGGTTCTTTAGCCTATAAAAAGATAATGATCATATATTTTTAATTCATTTACTATAATATTTACTTACAAATGGCATTATTTCAATAAGCAAAGAATTTGGTTGAAGACAAACAATATAATTGTCCTTTCTATAATTCACATCCCAATAAGCCCATAAGAGAACGATGTCCAATAAAAATTCTGAATAATGAATAGGTCGAATCATTGTTCCATTACAAACAACCTCCTGTAAACCAAGTGAATATCCTCCACGAGCTCCCATTTTATTAGCAAGTTCATCACAAATCATTAAAGCAGTTTTATTTGGACTCAACTAAAAATACAAATTATATACAAAACTAATAAGTATTCTATATATATTTTTAAAAAAAATTAATAATAAAACTCACGGTGACATTAACACAATTTTCATTATCTTTTGAGCCTAGATATATCCAAATTTTTAAATCTCCAGAGGGTTTTGATGGTTGAGGAACATTACCATTTAATAAATTATATTGTTTCAATGCTTCTAAAATTCTATCTTCTCGTTCTATTTCATCATTTTCTACATAAAATAATTTTGGATATAAGCGTATAAGATCACTTACAACTTCAGATTCAACTTTTGACCAATTTAACGAATCACTTTCCTAAAATGTTTTATTTAAAATGTTTAATATAAAATGTATTTAATAATATTCACAATATTTAAACATACTTCAACATGCATTAAAGTTGGACCCCAAACAGCTGCTAAATTTTGCACAGTCATCAAGTTTTTATCACTACAGAGTTGGATGTAGTATAGGTGATTTAGAAGTGTACGCACAGTTACAAAATTAATAGCTGGAAGTCGTTCTAATAAACTCTGATATAGTATTACTTTTTCTTCTTCTAAACAATCACATTTTGTTGCGTTACAAAGATGTGTATGGAGTTCAGTAGTAAACACAGATTCTGGTAAATCCCTGAAGAACCGCTTCAATACATTAGTCACATCATATACAGAATAATCTTGATTACTCAACTGAACAGCCCAAGCATCTTTTCTGAATGCAGATAAAAGTTTAGTAACATTAGAGCATGAGCCACTACGTCTATAGACACCTTCTAATAAACACCCTGTTGACAAAAAAAATTTCATTTAAAAGAAGCCCAAACGATTACACGTTTTACTTTTACATACCATGAGCATAAATGAATTTTATACATTTATCAACAATAATTGGAACTTGATCATTACTCAACTGCTGGTCTTTTAAATGTGGACTATTGTTTACAGTTTCTGCTTTTATTATATATTGCCATTTTGAAATTTCTGAATTTTCATCAAACTTCAAATAAATTGATTTTGTAATACAATCTATGACCAATTTAGTCATTTCCAATTCTTTACCTTCTTGAATCACTGAAATATATTTTATTTTTATCATTAACAATGTTGAAGATTTTATCTAATTTGTTATTTTATACAAGGTTTACTGACCTACGCTTCTAACTTTTCTCAAATCAATTAATTCTGGTTCACAGGCTTGTTTAGCATACATTAAAACTCTGTTATGTAATAATAACCAAGCTTGTTTCCACTCGCCATTTATACCTTCCTATAAATAAATTAAATTAAAAATGAAAAATACAAAGTATTAAATTTATAGTTATGCATAGCTGTATTGTGCAAATAAATATTTATACTTTTAATGTAACACAACCAGCTCTATTAAATTCGGAAGACATTTTAACTGGAAATAAATTTGTTACTGATCCTAGGAATTTTTGCATCCATACTTGTCGTTCTGATGTGCATAAAGCACCAAACAAAATTGATTGAGGACGAGACACAAATTTTATTATGAAACAAAATATATCTTCACCTTCACTGCAAAAAGTTGTTTATTTCTTTTTAAGTTTTTTTTGTTTATGATGAAAAGAAAGTAAATTAATAATTTATTTACCTTTGTTTAGGTTCGTTAATTATCTGAATACTTAATAATGATTTCAACGAAATTGAATTTTCTATTTGATTTTTATTAGTTGAATACTTAAATTGGCCACCAGCAATTTGACACCATTTCTTCTCAAAGTCTTTCATTTTTTCATCAATACTAACAAATAATGAACCATTATGAAAGATACTGGAATTTTCTACTTCTACAGTATTTACTCTTTCAACTTTATCTTCTGATCTTAGTATCGATTTCATTTTTCTGACTGAACCGGTTGATCCATCAGCTACTTTTTTCAAAGTACGTTTCATAGTTAACCAACTTTTTAATGAAGTTTTTCTCGGTTTTTCTTCAAAATTGGAATCAATTGTAATTTCTTTTTTGAAATCTCTATTATTCACATCATCTGAAAGTAAAACTAATGGATTAGAACATTCTTGAATTGAATCAATACGTTCTGGAGGTTCAGGAATGGTATACAAATCTTCAACTAAATTTTCAAGATTATAGTTCACATCACTTCTAGATTTAATAGTACTATAATGTGACGAATATAATATTTCATCAATTTCTTTTAATAGTGAATACTCATTTTCATTTTCAATTTCTTTTTCTTTTTTTTCTTCATTTTCTTTTTCTTCTTCTTTTTGTTTATCCAATAAAGTACTAAATGTATTATGTAAAGGATCAAACTGTAATATTACAGATTTTGTGCTATTAGAAGTTTCTTCATTAGTTAATAAACAAGTTGGATGTACATTTTCATAATTATCTATTTTTTTAGTTTCTGTATTAATATTATTTGTATAACTGGAGTTAAAGCTTCTCTCACTTGTTGGTTTCCAATTTTCATAAGAATTATTTTGTGATTTTGTTTGTCCAATTAAGATAAGTTCATATATGTTTTCAGTTGAATATGATTCACATTGGCTACTAGAATTACTTGAGCATGGTATCTTGTCATACAGTGGCTCTTGAGGTAAAGGAGGTGGTGGAAAATTAGGCGGTTGTGAGCTAGAATATTCTGATTCAGAATAACAATTACTGAATGATAGATCAGAATTACTATCTGATTGAATTGGTGATCCAAAACTTAATGAAGAAAATATATCATTGTCAATTGGAGATTCGCTGATATCCGGTTTGAAATCTTCAGATGTTTGACTAATTGTATGTCGTCGTGTATGTCTAGGCAGAAAATTGCGAAAAGATTTTTCAATGTAAATACTCACGCTTTTAGTATTCTCTGTAATAGACCTTTTACGATCTTGAACATTTTCAGACATTTTTATTTCTGGTTTAACACTTTTTTTAAATAAATTATTTATATCTTTTAAGGCTGAGAAAGTCGAACTTGAGCTATCTTTGAAAACACTATCATTGACGTTAACATGTTTACGCGGTAATGGTACTGGTGGCTTTTTTTTTGTGCATTTATCAACACTATTTCTGGGAGGTGGCAATGGACAGTAGTCAGAATTCTCCATGACTCATCTAAAAGTTAAAACTGACTATTAAAATTACGCGCAAAATAAATTTAAAGAATGTTTATAATTAATGTATTTAACTAGTATTATTTCAACATGTCACATATTTAACTTTGATATAATTGCACACAAATATTGTATATATATAATTATAATACAAATATCCTTTAGATAGATACAAATTATAGTCATGTAAATAAAATTATAGTTTTAAATAAAAATAATTACAAACCGTTTCTAATAATTATTTTAAATTAAGTAGGAATGTTAATTATAGTTCTAAGAATTTAAACAAATCATTACAATAATATACTGTTTAAAAACAAAAACAGAATTAAAATATAATAACAGTATATACAGACCATGAAGTAATATAAAATCAAAGGGAGAAGGACATTAAATAATGCTAATAAATAATAACAATAATAAAATAATTTTTTTTTATTGATTTTTATCGCAAAAAAAGTTAATTTCAATTGGTATAGCATAATAGCTATATTAATATTATAAGTATTATGTACCTGAATAAATATAATAATTATTGTCGTTTACCATTATAAAACATTTATTATAAATCTTACTAATTTATTTTCTTTGAAATTATTTAATTTTAATTTATAATTTATACATTTTGTTACGAACATCTCCACAACAATATTATTTAAGAAGAAAAGTAGAAAATAACAATAATTATTTGAATTAAACACTCAACTATATATATTAAATATTCACTACGAAATAGAATTAATTATGATTTATACTAAATATGAAGGAAAGTTAGACCGATGCTCTGACAAACACCACACTCACTCAATGCTCTTCAAATACAACACTAACTAAATACTCAGGAACGAGGCACTATCGAGCCAGCTTGATCAGGAATTCGCTTCTTTGGAGGATTACTTGAATACAAAACCGGATAGTGTCTCATCTTACAGTAATTTCTATATATTAAAAAAGTACTACTAATCAAAAGCTAACTTATAATCATAGGTTCACAACAATTTATACGTTTAACTAGAAATAATTTAATTTAAAATTGTTTGATCATTTTTATTTTATAATTGTATTATTTTGTCTAAAAAATAATAAAATACATAAAAATATAAATAAAATTTATATTAAGATCTAGAACTATTAAAATGATTCAGTAATTGTATTCTGGGTATGTTAAAACTAAAATTAGGTGGTATGTTAAATATCCGTAATAATCAATCTAAAAAGTATACATATTCATATACAAGTAGTTTCAATTCAAGGACACAACTATATAATGCATAGAATATTTTTAGGAATATTATTTAATTCTTAACTACAATAAGAGTTTAAATGTAGTAGTGTATAAAAAAAAAATATATAAAAGTATATTTTTCAAAGAAAATGACTTATGTCAAATATTTGCGCTTTTAATTAGGGTATATAATTACAAAATGTTACTACTCAGCTAACTATGAATAATTAAATGAAGTTTGTATGAATAGGTGAATTTTACAATGTTACATCAAGCATTATTATAATCAATAACAAACGAATAAAAATCAATCATAAACCTAATCGATATATATTCTAATATTAAAATCACAACAATTATTAGTATACCCTTGTAATTAAATAAATACAACGCTAATTGTTTCAATATTATCGGTAAACTTAAATACACAAATATCAATTCGAATTTTAATACATCCGCGATCACATCTTAAAAAATGTCATCTCTTGTATTTTTAAACTTTAATGCGCAATTGTATTTACCTCAATATTCCGTTTCGATTCTCTGCCGATATGACTAATAATGAATAACGAAATAAACACTACGAAATGCGAATGAACAAACTAATTAACTGTATAAAAAAAATAAAAATATTTGTAAAACACTGAAACCAGATAAGAATTTGTTTTGTCTTGTAGGATAATATTGTGTTTACGTTACATTATCAACATCAGAACACCAACAATACTTGTTGATCGCGATGATTGAGTGAATATAATATGATTCATTGTGATTCACAATGTAAAATACAGTGACGCCACTACATGAATAACAGTATTCGATAATATTTGTTTGTAGGACGTATAATAATGTACGGAAGGTACAAAAACTATAATTCGAACTTTGAGCGGTAAAAATTCTAATAGAAATGTGTAATAACACTTATCGAATAATAATAGATACGGTTTAGAAGTCGTCGTGAGTTTTATTAATCTTGTTCGTAATAATATTTAACCATTCAACGTTAATTCGTAATATATTATACATATATATGTTATTGAAAGTATAGAATAAAGTCAAAGTTCCGTGAGTTAGTTTAATTTTTATATAATTTTAACATTTTACTATAATTTATAGCCATCAGTAGCGTACTAACAGAGGGGATAAACCCTCACTGAAAATTTTTAGGAAGAATTCATTTTTTATGAGATATATAATTTTAGTCAATAATAACGAAAAACTAAAATATTTTTAAACTTCAATACACATAATATAACATATTAATTAAAAATTAAATAATCTATTAAAGTTAATAATATCTTGTTTTGTTAAGGTCATCCGATTTATTTATTTAAAAATTAAACACTCCCCCCCCCGAAAAAAAAATTCAAGTCTAAATACGCCACTGATAACTATTGTAATGTTTTTAGTTGCTAAAATAAAATTCTGGCGGTTTACTTTCCGCATTCACACCGTTAATTAAAAATTAATTCTCGTTACTAATTAGAGTGTACTACTAGACGAAATATATTTTATTTGAACCACATATAGAAAAAATTGTCTATATTACCTGTTTTTTTCGCTACTTTCAAAACTCTATCTTTTTTATAGAGTGATGTCCGTAGAAAAATCGTGAACAATATCATCGAAAAATTGTATAATAAACTGAATACTGTACACAGGAAACTTTGTTATTCACAAAATCAGGACCCAGTGGTGAAAAGAATTTTTTTCTACAAATTTTAAGGGTATTTAACACTTCTAATTACTTTTATTATTTTTTCGTGTTTAGTTTTATCGTTGTTATTTATAATATAGATAACGATTATTCGAAAAACATCAAACAGCAGTCGGCAACATAACAACGTCGACACATTGGCAAAAAAAAATACGTAGATTGTACACACAAAAACTGTGGAAGTTTCAGTAATATCCCATAACTACATTTATTATATTGCTCGAATTATACGATGTACTACATATTTCATACCAGCCCCACACATCTAATTTTTGACTTCGGTACTGTAAATAAATCCGAAGCCATATAAGTTTTTTAGTAGCTTCCTTTTTTTCTGTTTCACTAAGAATTTCATTTTGTAATTCACCATCAATTCCAAAATTTAACAGAAACTTTTGTACATTTCTTCGTAATACAATAACAAAAAACAACAAGTTTCAACATTTTCATCAAATTGAAGCCTACTATATAATTTTTTTAAGTATTTTATTAAAAAATCTGTTGAATTAAAACGCTTCGGTTTTTGATTGTTACAGTAAAATTTTCACTAAACATTATGTAAGGAGAGCAAAGTAACGTTTATTCGAAGTGATATAAATGAGCAAATTCCGTAGTTTTTTCTTCGTTATATATTGTTTTAGTACATAATGCAAATTGTGATATTTTTACTAACACAATGTTTGGCCATAATTTTTTTGGTTTTAAATAAAGTAGTAAAATTAAAAGCGTTTGCTATAATTTGTTGACGTATATCGTCGTTGATATATTGAAACCATAAATAAAATAAATAATAAATAAAATCGTTTATTTGTTTATCACTTATTTGTATAGGACTAACACCCGTTATAATCGTAGATTTCCATCTAGGAAATATAAGATTGTTCAAATTGTTCAATTTTTTAACTTTATTTATATGGGTTATGTTTTTAATGGAATGTATTTTTTTCCAATTTTTTTATTTAAAAAAATTACTTATTATCCGAATATTAAAAACTGCCTTTTTTTCTTTTTTTGTTCTTAATTTACGTTTTTGAAATCCAAATTATATTTATAAAATGTGGATATTTTTGTATCCTAGGAATAAATAATATAATTGATATAAATATAAATTATATAAATGTAGATGGAAGAATAAATAACACGCGATGTAATATGTCATTTGGATAAAATGAAAATAATCAGTAATTATGTTTTATTTTTATATATTTTATTCAAATTATAAATATGTATATTTATAAGTCGAGTATTACCACATGGAATTATGTCATCAAAATAAAGATAAGAATTCGATAAACTTGGTGTTTTCCAACGATAATAAACCAATGTGGTGTTGAAACAAAATATAAAAGTATATATACATTCAATAATAAACTAACTGCAGTTACAAAACAGAATTATAGTGACTAATTTCATGGTGTCAACAGTAAGATAATATATTATATTATATATATATATTATAATTATATTATTATATATATTATAATTATATTATTATATATATTATAATTATATTATATTATTATATTATAGTATTATTTAATAATTTTCGTTTCGACGAAAAAGATTGAAGCAATCTTCCAACTTAAGAAATACTCTATATATTTTTAATATTTGTTATCATATTATTTGTCTAAGACTATGGTTCTCACTGTCCCTCTTCCCATGTGGCAGCCTTGACCCATATAATATTTAATATTATAAAATTGATTTAACCTTTTACAGTAATCACTGTTTTATAGAGAATTATTAATAGATTTCGCTGTAAACTAAAATGTAATAATGTAGTCTATTATACATATGTATTTGTAATATTGTACTTTTAATGAGGGTACAATTATTTTTTCTAATTATTAATAAGACTATACGTACATAATTGACTAAAATGATAGGAAACAAATTTTTAAGCGCGATTATTTTATTGTTATACATAATCTATAATATTTGATAAATAAAAAACGCAGGTATCGAGTACCTTCTATTGATTGGCTAATCAAGAGTACTCAGCGTAATGCTTTCTTAAATCCTCATAGATTTCTATCCGCTAGTAGATCGTTCCACAAAAAACATACTTCTTTATTTCGTATCGAATCATTAAAATATTTATACCAAAAATAATATAATATTTTTAATGAATTGTATTAACGAAGAGTAACACATAATATTTTATGTCCATTTTCAGTATTATCTTATTTTTAATATATGGCTTGCGTTTTTTCAAAAACTAAACTTAATTAATTTTTAAAATAACTTTTTATAATTTCATACCAAATACTTATAGTTCAATAATTCATCAAAAAGATTACATATTTTTTTGTTATCGGTTTATGTTGTTTAGTAATGTCTGCAATTTGGAAATACAAAAATATTATAAGGTATATTTAAAGATAAATCAATATACTCAGTAGTAAGAGTAGTTGCGTTCAATTGTTCCTTAATAACCTTTGTGGAATTCACCTTGCTATTGTGAGGCCGCTTAAATAACTGTTTCGACAGTCCAACCAAGAATTTTGCCCTGGCCCTTACTTTTAATAATTTGGGTCGGTTAGGCTAGCTAACACAACTAAATCTTTCTTTTTGTTAAATCGGCAATACACCAACTACCACGGGGGAATCCTGAAACATAACAGTGGGGCAGTAGGTCGTCTTTTTTATTAGTTACAAATAAATCGAGCATCTATAAGAAAATGTGACTGGACAATCCTCAGTCACTGCCTTATTTGCAATATAATATACAACTGTATTTTAGAGTTAAACAATATCGAGCGCATGCTTGAGTCTCAGGTCTACTGGACGCTGTCGTCCGATTCGCCGAGTCGGTGATGATGGCGAAGGAAGTCGCCGAACGGCAGAGGCGGGTACTTGGCGTGACAGCTCCGTCGCGCCGTCGTGGTCGCAGGAGTAGGTAGCGGCTAGGCTGCTAAATAGGGGAAGAAAAGATTATTTTGTATTCTTTTTTATTTTTAATTCGCACGGAAGATGTAAATGGTTGCCCCGTGGCAGGGTATTGTCCTGTCACCGCGCACCATTCACGTGATAGTTTTTAAGAAGTGGTAGTTCTTAAGGATTATTGTGAATTAGATTCGATGTACGGGGGGTGAGGTAAAACAACGTGGGGATAGCTCGCGGTGCTCGCCTACTCTTAAGGATGATCATTTTGTTAAACT